>BSBK01013788.1:0-57500 GCA_027943335.1 Chamaecyparis obtusa | reverse complement strand
AGGTCAAGTTATTGTAAGGTCATCACCTTACAATAACTTTTATAGATACAAGTGAAAATCATTTGGAAGTCGTCACTTCCTCATGATTTACACAGGGGGTAGGCCCATTAAAAACATTCATAATTCATAAGTATAATAATTAATTATATCAAGTTTACCTCATAAATGTTTCACCTTCAATAGTGAACTCCCTCTCAATCAATATGATCACTTGATTGTCACAAGTTGACTGAACCATCTACTCCCTCTAAAGCTCAAGTTTATCAACTTCTTGACCTCTTTTGAAATATTAGACTTTCTTTGCATCTAGTCTCAATCATCAATTTGTTTTCAAGCCTCAATTTATTTCTCCCTTAAATGAAATTATCTTGTGCTTTTGTCCTAAAGGTATGTCAGAGAGATTACAAATAGCTCACTAAACTATATTATCCCAAAGAAATATTAATGATAAAAGCATACAATATTTTCTATTCCAATGTTATAGTATGATTTAATAACTACATAAAAAAATTAATCAACATTAATCAACATGGAATACTCATCTCTTGATTAATGTAATGATCCTTTTCTTATTTGCACTATAAAAAGTGTTTGTAGCTTTTAATCAAAGAACTCTCTTTGTTCATAAATCTGCATAGACCTGTACACATTCGGTCATAACTTTTGAACCTAACATTTTCTTTCCAAACACTCTAGTGAGATTCTTCTAAATTAGGTTATCACCAACATATCTCAAATTCAGCAAAATCCAATAGTTCGTTTGTGAGATATGGTCCTCATACTAAGACTGTAATTTTCTGAGACAGTCACACATTCACCATTAACAAACTACTCTCTTACATTTGCAACTCTGATACCATGTTAAGGTTTTAGGATAATTGCAAATGTAATAGCACTATCTCATGTATGTGTTTTCCAAATGCAACAATCTCTTGTATTTATATTGAGAATGAGCCAAGAAGAGACATGTCCCTTCATAGGACATGTCTATTCATTATTTTGTAATTAATATAATGACAATTACGATTATATATATATACATATATATAATATATCTTGAGTATTATATTAATTTATCTAATATTTACATAATAATAATAATAATAATTATTTTATCAATTTAACTATTTAGTTATTATGAGAATATTTATAATCTAACTTTATATATACATATATATCAATGTATATAGTAATATCAATTATTATATATATTGATATATATATGAATATATATAATAAATCATTTCTCATAATAATTATACAAATATCAACACTAATACTCTGATGTCCTATAAAAGTGCTTGTACCTTTTGTTTAAAAATGTTTCTAAAAAAGAAGAGGAGATATACCCCTATTATTGATATTAAAATTGACACTATGGTGAAGTTTCTAGAAGACACCTACAAGCCCAGGAAAGCTAGGATAATGTCAAGGATAATTTTTTATCCAAATAAAGACCATAGGTTCCTAGGAATAGCAGATCCTATGGCAAAAAAAACATGACCATGAAATAACATAGAAAGATTTCAATGTGAGCATAAGATACATTGGCTCTAGAAATTTATAAGATGGTATTAATCATGTTGAGGTCCTAGTGAGTCTCCTATATAACAACCTAAGAGTTAAGGAACCCAAAAATCCTAAAGCTTTAGTTCTTTCTAAATACTTTTCTTTCCCTTATTCAGATTATTTTGCAAGATGATCAATTGGTTGTTTGAAATTCGACCATTGTAATACAAGGATTAAACTTTATTAAATTAGAAGAGATTAAAAGATGCTAAGATATTATGAGAAAAGTTTGGAAATAGGTGGGACAATTAACTATTGATGGCTTATTATACATTGAAGAGGTTATGAGAGTATACATCCAATTGTTAGAAAAGGCTAAAACTCCAATTGTTAGAAAAGGCTAAAACTCTAACTGTTGATGGACAAAATATGACAACAATATTTTAAAAACTTTTTTCATGGAGTGGTGAGAACTGTCTAAAGTGTATTTGGTGGTCATTATTGCAAAAGGAATCACAAGAAAACCAGAAAGAAATAAAACTATTTTATGGACAAACATGTTAGAATGGAAAATAGCATCACTTAACGATTTGGAAAGTGAGATAGAATTCAGCATTGATAACTTCTGCTTATAATTGGCTAATTTAAAATCCAACTTTAATGTGTTAGAGGTTGATGTATTTAAAGGTGATGAAGAAAACATGATTAGCTTTGGAGAGGTCAAACAAAGTTTCCAATCCAGTCTTCTTCAATAATTACTATATAAAGAAACCCTACGTAGTGAATCCTCTAAATTATTCACAAGCATGATATCCCACCTCAATTCTTTCAAAAGTGATCTTGATCATATATGTGGGAGCATAGACGATAGAGAGTAAAAGATTAGTAAATGGAGGATCACGTTTAGTATGTTCAATAGCCCAACTGCACAATTGTTGTCTCCTTTATCTCAAGGTACAAAGCTTATGTGGTGAAACTACGAGCACAAGGGTAACATGAAGTAGCGGGGAATAAAGTATAAGAGTAGAGGCATGTAGTTGTAGTAGAAGAACGGGCTGATGATGATAATGCAGTTATTATTAATTAGTTTTACTCCATCGCTTTATATGCTATATATCTATGGCTATGGTATCTTATTGTTATCCAGCATTGGTCCACTGCAAGAGCGCTCTATCCATTGTCAACGCTGCAGCGTTGAGATGAGGATGATTCTGATTTCCATCAAGTTGCTTTTAGAGATTGGCTATGGTTGAGGTCTTTTTAAAATTTAATCAAAATCCCTACTTTCGTAGATATTTACAAATCATTTTCCTCGTTTTCAGCAATACGTTCTTCTACCGAAATTTAAATATAAATATTAGAGGTTAGTTACGTAAATGGCACAACTTAAACTCTCAACATATTGTCATTTGCTTTATTCTAATTAATTTGCAATTCAGTAATTTTTAAAAAAAATATGTGGTATATCTATCAATTTAACGATATACGTAAGTCTTGTTTGAAACAAACAATTTGAACATTTTTTTTCACCATTAATTAAGATTGTACTGGGGACATTCGCAAAGGGTGTGTCGTTTCAATCTGGAGAAGCTTTTCCAAATATAAAGCAACACCTATAAATTATTCCCTTTAACACACAAGTAGATATAATTTCTGCACACTCTGTACTCTCTGTCAAAAGAGTAGAGCTTCATATCTTATTTAAGGAGGATTTGACAATGGATTTTCTGAACGAACTCCCTCAACAAGTGTTTGGAGATATCATCCTAAGAATGCCTTATAAATCTTTACCAAAGATAAAGAAAATGTTAAAACCTGTTAAAGAAATTACGGAATCACTCCAATTTTATCAAGATAGAATTAATTTTCGGCTGGCTAAAAATTATATTTGTTTGCTCCACTATGAAGCGATAAGTATATACGATCCGCTTCATCACTCCTGTATAATGCGCCCTCGTATTCCAACTAATTTCCAAGTCCAAATAGATTCTAAAATTATCGGTGTTGAACATAAGCTTGTTTTGGTGGGCGTGAAGGACTCTTCCAATGATACTACAGCGATTTTGATATATGATTTATTATCTTGTACATGGAAGGCAGGTGGTCGAATACCTACCGCTACAGATGCTTTTGCGTCTTGTGCCTCACCTGAAGGATGGATTTACATTGCAGGAGGATATTCCACTTGTGGTCTTGATCGCCTCACACGTAAAGCAGCAGTATATAAAGTAGATGAAGACAAGTGGGAGATTCTTCCTAAGATGCGCGATAGTGTTGGCCATTGTAAAGGCATTTTTATTGAAGGACTGTTTTACGTCTTTAGTCCTTATAATGCATGCCAAAGATTTGATCCCAGCACTGGAGTATGGACAACAATAGAAAATAGGCGTCTGTCTATGTTTGTGCGCGTCGATATTCTGTATGCGTTCAGACGATTACTTAAGTTTACTGGGAATAAAATAGAGGAATATGATTGGGATGGAAATGTGTGGAGAAGACTAGAAGTACTTCCTGAAGAACTTGGGCGTGTTCATGCCACAGTGTGGTGCGATCGAATTTTCTTGTGCACACATATGGACAAATCTCCACGTCCCGTTTTTTACACGTATAAACCTGAGAGTTCGATTTCTCTTGACGGACCTACGTTTTTATGTTTAGTGGGCACGTATGTGTCATCTCTTACGACAATAGAAATTTAATATTTCGCTGCCTGCTTCATTGCTAAATCGTTTAAAACATATGATTGCTCGAAATAGACTTTAGATGCTATTGCTTCAATCTTATAATTAGTGAAAGATATGTATTCTAAAATCGTTCGAGATACTAATTTTATTATATTATTTAATTATTTTATTTTAATATAAATTTATTTTTTAAAGTCATTAATATGATTATTTATATAAATATATTTAATTGACTTTATTAGTTTTTTTGGGTATTGTGTTAAATAATTCATATTGTCAATTTGTAAGATTTTATAGTTTCAAATAATTCTGTTAAAGTTCAGCAATGCCTATGTAGAGATCACAATATATTATTGATCACAATTTTTAATTAATTAAAAATTTAAATCAACTAGCTTATATATATTTATATATATAATACGCTGAGAGTAATCCTTCTCAAGGCGTCTATTGCAGCTTGCAATTTAAAGAAAATAGGCGCCTCGAGAAGGATTACTCTTGGCGTATTATATATATAAATATATATAAGCTAGTAGCAGCGGTAGCACAACATGAAAGACATTTAATATTTTATATTTTTAAAAATAATTGTTGTAAGGGTTATTAAACCCAGATGGTTAGGTTGGAGTACATTTGCAATTAGTATTAATGTAATGGTTAGGTTAGTGTTAGGGTATGTTATACTATTATAATTAAGGTTAGTGAGGTTGTTAAGGTTAGTGTTTGGGGAAATGTTAGGTTACATTTAAGAAATTTGCTAGGGATATTGCTTCTGTTACAATTAAGGTTAGTCATATTGGTAAGGTTTAAGTTATTATTAGACATAGTGTTATTATAATGATTAAGGTTAGTGTTATTGCTAGAGTTGAGGTTAGTCATATTGGTAAAGTTTAAGTTATTATTAAGGATAGTGTTATTGTTATGGTTAAGGTTAGTGCTATTGCTAGAGCTGAGGTTAGTGTTACGAAAACTGTTATTTTACATTTAAGAGGTATGCTAGGGAAACTAGTCCAATTACGATTAAGGTTTATGCTATTGTTACAGTTAAGGTTAGTGTTAGCGTTATGGTTAGGTTCAATGTTTTAAATAGGGTTATTGTTAATGATATTATTAAGTATTTGGGTAATAGAAAATTGTGACAAAAAGGGTTAGTAATAGTGCTATTGTTACACATAAAGTTAGTGTTAGGGGAACTGTTAGGTTCCATTGAAGAAGTTTTTTAGGGTTCATGTTATTATTATGGTTAAGGTTATTGTTAGGGTTAGTGCTCGTATTAGGATAAGGTTAGTGGTATTGTTACACTTAAGGTTAGTGTTATGGTAACTGTTACGCTATATTTTTATGTAGTTTAGGGGTATCATGACACCTACAGGTAGTGTTAGTGATATTTTTATACCTAAGGTTAGTGTTATGCGAACTGTTAGGTTTCATTTAAGAAGTTTATTCAGGATTGTGTTATTAATACAGTTAAGGTTAATGTCATGGTTAAGTTGCTTGTTATTATTACGGTTGAGATGAATGATATTGTTAAGGTGAAGGTTATGGTTAGGGTTAGTACTCATATTATGATCAAGGTTAGTCTTATTGTTACAGTTAAGGTTAGTGTTTCGAGAACTATTATTTTACATTTTTGAGGTTTGTTAAGGTTATTGCTCCAATTACAATTAAGGTTAGTGTTATTATTATAGTTAAAGTTAGTGTTTGGTTTATTTTTTGTTACATTTAAGTTTTATTATTAGGTTTCCTATTATTATTATAGTTAAGGTTATTGATATTTTTAAGGTTAAGGTTATTGTTAGGGTTAGTGCCCATATTATGATTAAGGTTAGTGATATTGTTACACTTACGGTTAGTGTTACGATAATTATTATTGTGACAACAACGACTAGTGCCAGTGTTATTGTTAGACCTAAAGTTAGTGTTAGGGGTGTGTGCTATAAATGTGTCACATTTCTATGGATCATTACATTGAAGGAAACTCAAGAATGAGCCCTCACAAATTGATCCATAGCTCCCTAGGCATGGAGTGCAAGGGTTTTTAAGAATGCTCTCAGCTAGAGCTATTTAGCCTATAACCTTCCTAGTAAACCATGCAATGGGAGATTCAATGAAGCCAAGGGCAAGAATGTCAATATCCTCAAGAATCAAGAATTAAAATGCAATGCAACTATACTAGAAATGGAAATGCAAGCTAAGCTATGAAAGGAAATATGCAAGTGTTACAACCCAAGCTAATTAATCTATGTGAGCTAATCTAGAGCATAGAAATGAAGCTAATCTAAGAAAGCATAAATATGAAGCTAAGCTAAGAATGCAAGAATGAGATGTAGATGCTAAGAATGCTCCAAATCTTCAAAAGCTCCAACTGTACCTAGAAAACCTGCAGCATAAAGTTAGCATAAAAAGTTGGGGGTCTAGAATGAAGAAGAGAGCTCTTCTTTTATAGGAAATGAGGAGAAATGGACCATGGAGATTAAGAGGCAAAAGATTTAATCAACGGTGGAGCTTGAAAGAGGAGCAATCCATGTGCACACATATCCTCCAATGGGAAAATAAGAGTTGACTTTTGTGTCCATATGAGACAAAAAGTGCTTTTTCACTTTTTATAAAATAAGAATAATGCTTTATTTGTGCAACTTAGGATAAGAGGAAAAGTGGGGGCTTTTTATTTATTAAAAGGGGAGGGAATTCCTTTTAAATAAATAAAAACTTAGGATAAGATGGTTAGCCCATAGAAAATAATCGAATAAATGATAGAACTAAGATTTGATCAAGAACAAGCAATTTATGATTTAGAAAAAGGGGCTAATAGTCTAGGTGACCATTTTTAGGTGTATACAAGGGGAACTGTTAGGATCCATTTAAGAAGTTTTTTAGGGTTAAGGTTATTATTAGGTTAAGTGCTCGTATTATGATTAAGTTTAGTGGTATTGTTACAATAAAGGTTAGTGTTAGGGTAGTTGTTAGGTTTTTTTTTAATGTGGTTTAGTGGTGTTGTGACACCTACAGTTACTGTTAGTGATATTGTTATATGTAAGTTTACTATTATGGGAACTATTAGGTTGCATTTAAGAAGTTTGTTCTAGTTCGTATTATTATTATAGTTAATGTTATTGTTATGGTTAAGTTTCTCGTTAAGGTTAGTTTTAGGTAATTTATTATTATGTTATATATTATAATTAGGGTTAGTGTTAGTGTTATTATTAAAGTTAGGGTTATGTTTTAGTTACATATTATTTCTGATAGGATACATTTTATTATTGTGGTTAATGTTAAAGATATTATTAAGGTTATAGTTGTATTTTGGTTAAATTTAATATTTTGTTAGGATTCATTTTATTATTATGGTTAAGGTTAATGATATTTTTAAGGTTAATAAAAATTGTTAGGGTTAGTGGTCCTATTACAATTATGGTTACTATTATTGTTATAGTTAAGGATAGTGTTACGGTAAGTGTTAGGTTAAATGTTGCAATTATGGTTTGGGTTACATTCCAAAATTATGTTAGGGTGTGTTGACTAAAAATACAAATAGTATTAAAATTTTGATTGCAAAATGATCACATAATCTTGAACAACGAAGAGTCTAGTGCAACCTTTATTTAAGGGAACAATTAATTATCATAAAATGTCAACCAAATGAATTTAAGAACCATAAGAAATTTTGAATAATGATGTAATCATGTTAGATTGAGCATATGTGATTTAACTTGAATAGGTTAATGATATAATAATTTAAGATATTTATGACATAACCTAGGAGAAGAAATAATTCTTTATTTTATAATAGGAAGTTTGAAATACATCATAAGTGTACATCATTGATTTTCAAGACATCTAAGTCTAATTTCTTCTACTTTTCTCTTTGGAAGTCGTTTCCCACTTTTCATTTTTTCATAGCAGTCATATGTGAAGGGTGGCATTATTCTCAATCCTTCTAGAGACTTTACACGAGATACAACAAAAAATGTCAATCCTACTCTTTCTCTTGGACCTATATCAATCATGGTTTTTGAAAGAGTTAGTCCTTGAGATTTGTGAATTGTCAATGCCCATGCTAACCTTAACGGTAATTGGAAGGTCCTACCCCTTTGTAATGGTGCTACTGGTACTATTTTTGGATGGTGGTCATCATATGGTATTCCAGAGTAATTATCAAATTCAATTGTGACATATGCTGGTGGTTCAGGTGGACTAGTTGTGGGTTTGTAGACAATGTTTATAATATATCTCATTGCTCCATTGACAAGACCAGCTTCTATCCATAGATTTGTAGTCAACATTACCCTTGAATTGGTACTGAACAATAACTCTATATCAAGTTCTTCAGTTGACCAATCTTCATTTGTATTACCATTCCTTGACTTAGTTGCAAGACTACGTGCAACATGATGCCTTAAAGAATACAACATTCTCATGTTATGGTTATGAACATTGTCATTTGTAGAGAACAAATGCACTGTCTTATCACACTTATCATTGCTTGCAGCATCTAACCTTATAGGAGTTCTTGTCATAAGAAAGTTCCAATCATCTATTTTTAGATTTGCATCTCTCAGATTTGTGAGAAGATGATGAAATCTTTATTGGTGGATGTTTTGTCCATCTTGCATGAATACTTTATCTAGGGTAACCACTGTCTTGAATTCATGCCATAGTAACTTTACCTGTCTGTTGCTATCATATGCTAATCTATCATTGACATGAGGTAACTGCCCTAGATCACCAACTAAAATAATAGATACACCTAAAATAGAGTTGGATAAAATTAAATTTAGAGCATTTAGTAATACCATAACATGATATTATATATAAGTATTAAAAGACATTAATAGCATGATTAAGAATAAGGAAAGGTATACCTGCAAAGCTAATGTCAGTACTTTGTGGCAAGGCTTTTCTGAGTTGACAATCAATATTTTCCAGCAAGTTTTGACCAATGAAGCTCATTTCATCAATCAAAATATATTTGATATGTTCTATTTCTTCTTGAAAACTCGTAAGCCTTGTCCCTTCTAGCTGTGCAAAATCTGTAATGGGTATTCACAACTTTGAATGAATGGTAGAGGCTCCTATATTGAAAGATGCAACTCCAATTGGTGCAAGTAATAGAAGTGGAGAAGCATTTGGCATCACTGCCATTCAGAGAGATTGACTGATGACACCAATTAGATAAGACTTTCCCATTCCTGTTATTCCTTGAATGATCATAAATAAAGGCATTCCCACTTGATTGCTATGGTAGTGTGTCATAATAATTTCAATTGCCTTTTGTTGGTTCTAACTGAGAGTTGTAAAGTTGATGCACTGTGGGATGTCATCATATAAGAGACATCCATATTTTTTCATTTCAGGTATGAAATTTATTACTTTGGTTGTGTGCTCTTCACTTTGATATTCACTACACCAATTTGTATTCCTATCAATATCTCTTCTTCCCAACATGTCAATTTTAGAAAGTGGCATATGTTGACCACGGTGTAGCCTAGAAATGATTTCCCACTCATGTTTTGTGGTATTTTCTTGAATACCTCTATTATCCTTTGTTTCAAAATCAATGGAAGGGTCATCATTTTCTGCATGTGGTGCTCTTTGGACATGCCAAGGATTATAATTGAGTGACTCCCAATTTTGTACTATAATATCATCATTGTGACCAATGTCCCTTTCAATGTGATGAAAAGGATTGTATAGTAACAAATCAGACAAACAAAACTCCACCCACTTATTTGAATCACACGGAGGAATGGAAATAAACCTAGGAAAAACTATGACAATAGCTAATGTTTCTCTTGGCCCCCATTTATTTTCTCCTCTTTTTCTAGGATTGTATATCTAGGACCTTGCTGCATCAATTAATGTGATACCTTCCATACAAAGTGGTCTTCTTTTGTAACCATCTACAAAAGATTTTGTGAGTTCTTCCTCATTTTCCTCATTATTGATTACTATAGGTTTGAAAACTTCACGTGAGACATTTAGATTAACAAACCTTTTTCTGCACTCCACCAATGGAAGTTCTAATAGCATATGACATGTCTCTTGAGCTCCAATATCTCTTTCTACAACTATTTTTGTTAAAAGTTTTCTATATGCTCATGCTGCTAAATCATTTGGGTTTTCAAGGTTTGAGAGACACATCAACATTTCTTGATATGTTTCAGAGCTTCTCTCATATTTTGCTGCATACTTTGCAATGTATTTGATAACTGCATGTCTTGAAAGAACAGGTTGCCAATCTACATTGGCCCTCCATAACTGTAATATGTATCGATTATGTGAATTAACTCTATCATCATTTCTTGCAAGTTCAAATTTTTTCTCACCTGATTCTACATCCTCATATAACTTTAATCCTCCCAAATTCAATTGCCAAGGTGCATTATACCTGAAATATTAGAAAATATGTATCTTGTTAGTTGAACTTGTTTAAAAAGTTGATATAGAAAATTGAGATAGAACTATGATTTGATGAAATAATTACCTGCAAACCATCCTTCCCCTTTTTTTGTGTAGGCATGCACCTTCCTTACAGACCGTATGTCTTTCAACACAATTGAGAATCTATTCATAGTCATGGTCGATATCCATCTGAACTAGTTGTGCAGTATTCTTGAGACATGGATGTTGACCAAAATTTTGGAATGCCCAAAAAATAATAGTTCATTTATTATTATTATAAATTTACGTTAATGCAAACATTGTAAGAAGTAAAATTTATTTGATAATAGAATGTCAAATTGTATGAAATGTACCTGTATATTTCTTTGATGAGGATCATGTCTAGGATTCCATGCATGAATAATGGAATGAAAATATCTTTCTGCACTTTTTTGTTCACCCTCATTTGACCAATTAATAGTGTCCATATTTGGTGCTCCTTCAAGCCAAATGAAGCCATGAACATAAGGTGAACCCCGATGTTGCCACTCATATCTACACCATAAGTCCTTAACTTTCATACCATTTTGAAGTATTTCCTTTTTGAACATTGTATGCCTTAGGTGCATGCAACTATATGTGGATAGTCGATGACATTTTGTCTTCTCCATTTCTAAGCCTCTCGTGGATCAGTTGGTGGTGTACCAGGCATTAGTGCATGCAAATTAGGCCACTGCATATCTGTTGCACTTAATGTGAAGAAAATTGTAGGAGTGCCGAGTTGGTAAAGCGTGTCTATTAATTCTGCTTTACATTTAGCCCAATATGATCTTGTCCCTCTTAGACTTGTTCCAAACCACATTAACTTATCTGCCAAATTATTATGTGGCACATTTTCCATGTGTTCACGTAGCTCATTAATGGTAATTGGCATGTCGTGAAAACTCATTTTTGCAAAGATAGTGGCTGAACTTTGTGCACAATTCCTCATTATCATATTCATCATGAAATACCTAAATCTTGGATGTTTACCAAAGCGGTGATCCCTATACTCAACAAATGCTTCACAAATTCATGCAGATGTACTTGTCTTGTTCTAGGCTCCAACCAATCACATCTTCCATTAGGAAAAAATGTTGGAAATGCCATATCCAACAATCCAGATGTGACATATTCATTGATAGGTGATGCACCTATAGATGGCCATTCAATTAAAGTAGATGGAACTACATCAAGATTATTAACCCATGCATGGATTAATTCCATTTCTCTTTGAGCATTAGGTGACCTTGAAGCCATAGAGGTTGTGTGGTCAATTATGTTACCTTCATCTATCTCCATAATAGGACCTACAAATATGAATTCATTTGCATTAGAATCAAAGTCCATGTGCATTGTCTTTAATCTATCAAAAACATTCTCATCATAATTTCTTGGTAAGTCTTTAAGAGCATTTTCATCAATTATGACATCTGCATAAAACTTGTCATGGTCAACTTTGTATTTCAATACTTTGTAGACATGATCCCTATTTATAGTAAAGTTATACCTTGTGCCACATTGATCCCTTCTGCAAACAATAATGATAGGTAAATGTTCAATTGTATGTGGCAAGACTTTGGATACTTGTTCTACATGTTGGGGAAAACTAATAGTGTGTCCTTTGTACTTATATTGACCACCAGTTGCATGTGTAACTTGCAACATAGGGCTGACATGTGCTATCAACATCTCTTCAACCTGAGTTAAATTTGCAAGCTCTTGTGGTTGAGAGCTAGGATCCATATTATTTGAAGATGAAAACCTATGAGTTCCTCTCTCTTGACAACACCTGTTGCATATAGGACCCTCACAAGTGCAATTTACTTTAATGCAGATGACACATCCATTCTCCTTCTCCTTGAATAAAATAGTATGATATTTTTTATGAACAAACTAGACATTTTCTGCAAAGCCTCTGGTAGCAAAGTCTCATTATCCAAATCTATTATGTTGGGATGGGAGCAGAATCCTCCTTAATGGTGGGTCAATTTTGATTTTTCTTGGGGAGGTCTACACCATATGGTCAGATATTTTGGAATCCCCTTTTCCATCTCCCCTAATCTCAATCAGATGTGGGATTGGATTTTTGAGAGGATTAACAAGAAGCTCATCAAATGGGACAGTAACCTCCTTTCCTTCCCTGAAAGATTCTAGGTATGCCAGAAGATACTCTCCTCTTATCCAATCTATTTCTCCTCCATGTGGCTATTTAGTTAGCACTAGTTCAATTCTATTCAAAAGGTTATCATAGATTTTCCTTGGGTGGATGATAGAGGAAATAAGAGGTTACATGTAGTTTCCTAGGAATGGTGTTCAAGAGATGAACAAGGGAGAAGACGTCATAAGTTACCTCACTAGACTTAGACTTGTCAAGGATGAGTTAGTAGTTGTTGGAGATAGCCCCAGTGATGATGAGCTAGTCAGAATAGCCCTAAATGGGTTTACTAAGTAGTGTGATGTCTTTGTTCAAGTTGTTAGTAGACAAGACACCTTACCGAGTTGGGATCGACTATCAAGTGATTTCACTCAAGAGGAGTTTAGACTAACTCTTGTAAATGGAGCCAAAAACAAGAGTCAAAAAAGTGAGGTGGAATAGGAAAATATTTCCCTAGTAGGAAAGGGGAAATTGAAGAAGGGATCTAGCAAAGGATCAAATTCACAAAGTGAGAAAAAGAAGGACCTATCTAAGGTCAAGTGCTTTGGTTGTCACAAGTTTGGCCACTATGTCAATGATTGTCCACAAAGGAAGAAGAATGATAATAAAGGAAAGAAGAAGGTGTTAGCTTCAACAAGTGTGGATGAGCTCTCTAGTAGATTGGAATATGAGTTCCCACTCATATCTTGTATGGTTAGCTCAACCTCACAAAGTGTTCGGTATATAGATAGTGGGGTGTCATTTCATATGACAGGAGTTAGAGAATACTTCTCTAGTTACAAGGAGGAGGACACCAGTATCCATATTTCTATGGGAAACTTGTCCAAACTCACCCCAATTGGGAAGGGGACTATTCAGTTTCAGAGGGAGAATGGGAAGATTATTCCCCTTTGCGATCTATTGCATGTGCCAGGCTTGGGTATGAATCTGATTTTTGTATTTGTTCTTCAGGATAAAGGGTATAATTTACTTTTTAGAGGGATACATGTGTTGATCAAGCTGAAGGATCACCTATATCTATTGGAGTGAGTGGTCACCTTTATAGGTTGTAGTTTGACACTCTTAAGGCACTCATGAGTAGTTGTAATCCTAGAGATCTTAAAGAGATATGGCATAGGAGGATGGGCCATATACATCATGGAGCACTTAAATTGCTTTGTGAGACAATGACAGGTGTTCCTAAGGTGAGCACATAGCACAATGATGTATGTTGGGGAAGTTTATGAAAGCATCT
Organism: Chamaecyparis obtusa; assembly: GCA_027943335.1. Classification (NCBI taxonomy): domain Eukaryota; kingdom Viridiplantae; phylum Streptophyta; class Pinopsida; order Cupressales; family Cupressaceae; genus Chamaecyparis; species Chamaecyparis obtusa. The sequence continues at coordinate 43,495 of BSBK01013788.1, read as the reverse complement.
TTTCCAAGGAGTGACACCAGATCTAAGGGTGTTCTTGATCTAGTACATTCAGATGTAGGTGGACCAATGTTGATGAAGTCTCTTAGAGGATATGATTACTATGTTACTTTTATTGATGATTTCTCCAAGAAGACATGGATATATTTCTTGAAGACCAAGGATGAGGTTTTTAGTCACTTCGAAGAGTTCAAAGTTCTTGTGGAGAACTCAACAAGAAGGAATAAAAAAGTTCTTCAATCAGATAATGGAGGTGAATACAAAGGAAATGAATTTCAGGAGTTTTGTACTAGGGAAGGAATCAAGAGAGAGTGGACTGTTCCTTACAATCTGCAACAGAATGGAATTGCTAAGAGGAAGAACTCATCTATAGTAGAGGTAGCAAGGGCTATGCTACATGACCAAGATATGCCTTGCTATTTATGGGCAGAGGCATGTAGTACAAGCACCCTAATTCTCACCCACCTGTGCATGTTTGCACTCTTCGCTGAACTGTACCACTCCAAATAATCAAATAAGTGTGACATTCATTGACGTTGTTTATCTTCATCAACATGCTCAACCATTAATTGCACATACAACCTTTGAAAGATGGACGTATGGAGAGTTCTATTTGGTACCCACTTTCGCTGATAGGAAATTTGTTGAACTTGTTTTAAGTTCATAACATGGTTTATCACTCATATAAAAATACCATATGTACTAGAGGACAAATCATGAATTTTAGCAAGATGAAAATTATTCAAGCTCAAAGTTGCCCATTTAATGATCTGAGAAAATGCACATTTTAAAAAATTTACTTAGAACTCACGAGATCTGTATACTGAGAAAAATATGAAGCCTTCTTTTCGGATGCCAGGGAGATCCACTCATTTAGGTACCATGAGAATGTGTGCCAAAAGGAATTACGTGATTTCATCTCCTTTACAAGAAAATAAAGGTCAAAGATTGGCCTATTAAACTTTATCATGAAGAGGCATTTACTAAGACACTATAAATGCACTTTGCTTTTGACCTTGGAAAAATAGCAAGTATCACCCTGTAATCTTGCAATTGAGTAAAGTGGTAAATAAACATATAGAGAATCAAAAGAAATGGTCCAGTTCCCTTGACAATGATGTGGCTTTGAAATGTCAATCCACAAAGAAAGTCACTTTGTAACATTTGACAACACACTGGTAGAAAATACTACTATACTGCATTTTCTTTTAAGATGTTAAAAATATCAAGTCAAATGCCAGGGACATGAAAACAAACTGAGAGGCACTTTGTGATATGGTCAATCTAAAAGAGCCTGTTGTCTCACTATGAAAATCTTCAAGATTTAAAATACTAATTCCTATAGTAAGAAACTTTAACAGATTTGAAAATGAAAACTGTGAACTTTATCAGAACCCACTTACTTGCCTTTTTGAAAACCTATCAAATCAAACTTCTAGATTCTAAAATTGAACATGTGTACTTACTTTCAGCATGTGAGCATGCATACCAGATCATTCCTCATTAAATTTAATAGGCTTCAAAATATTACCCCTCAAAGCACGTCACTTGAATAAATATGCAAGTATGTCAGAAAGGGCAATGTTGCATACTAAGCTCAAAATGTCACTTCAAATTGCAAAATTTTGAAGGTTCCAACACCCACATAATGGATGGATGATGTAGGAGCATCGACCCCTTCAAAATTTTGGTTTTCTTTGTTTTGTTTAAGTTCTTTTTGTAGGTTTTGGGAAGCTTTATCTAGGTTGGGTCTATTGCAATTTATGATATCAACAACATGGTGTATTTTTTTCTCTGCATCTCTATTTAGATTTCTCGCTAATTTGTGTCATCAACATTTGGAAGATCAATGGTCTCGACCGTTCGGATTCATTTGAGAAGTTGGATATTTTTCCTATCTGGTTAATTGTTCTATATCATCAACAAATGAGGGCTGAGTTAGGTTAGTGGGGTTTTGCATCAAAGAGGAAGAGAAGAGTATCATTGTAAAGGAAAAGAAGAAGCCAAAGAGGCTAAGTAAAAGAAGGAAATTAGTGATTGTGTAAGAGGGATACTAGTTTGCAAAGAAACACTCGCACATAAGAAATGAGGGAGAGAAACGTACAAATTTGAACTTCCTTTTATATACAAAACAATATATTGTCTCCCAGTCTTAATAATAAATTCTTTTGCAAAATAAAAATTATCACTTTACCTGGTTCTCTTCTATACTTTTTGTCTTCTTCATCGAATATTATTCATTCCTCGCATATTACGAATACTCTAATCAATGATCATCGATTTCACTAACGAATGCTAAATAAAGTCATTTCCCAAGGGTAGGTTAGGGAGATCAAATTATTAAACAATAAAAACCACACATAAAAAGATTTGTGTATTCGATTCAAAAGATGATCTTCAAAACAAGGGATATGTCAATAAGAGATTAATACTTGATAGAGCTATGAACATCTCCAATCATATTGATATATTCTTATAACTTTGTTGTTTTGGAGCTCATTCACGTCGCCACATTCAATGTTTCATGTCACTTGAGGGACAGGAAGTAAGACTTCATTGCAAACCATTTACTTAAGTGTGTATCTTTGGATGACAATAATGAGAAGCACTACAATGACTAAGACTCATATCATAGATGCCAAAGAACCGTACTATAACAGAAACTGACACTATTAATATAACTATTACCATGATGGCCGAATGTAAGAATATATTTCATAGACTTCTAATACAATACCCTATCATATCAAGCTCTTTGAAGCTTACTATTATGGCTGAGATCATCAATATTTATAGTGTCTTGAATCAATAACATTTTCCATGACTTATTACTATCACCAAACATTACACGATAAGAATATATTGTTGTCTTAGATACAATGAAACATAGAGATGTGATTCCTTTATCAACCTTATCACTTGCACAACTCTGACACTTTGAAGCATTGGAACAACCTAGGATTGTTTTGATTTGATTCTGTCACTATCATACACACACCATTTTATTTTGGTATCTAGTGATTCACTTCCCTGAACATTAGCAGCAACAATGAATACCGTTTTGCTTCATATTGCTCTTTTCTCCAAGAGCAATCAACCTGGTGTTTGGCAGAACTACCATTCATCGTTAAATCTGGTGTCAAAATTATTCCAATTTTCTATCATGTAGATCCCAGTGATATCTAGTTATTTTCTTTTGATTGTGTGAATTAACTGTAAAAAGAATTATCAGAAATGGGAAGATGAAATGAGAATATGTGTATGTGTAGGTCTTGAAGTGGCCTCACTTATAGATCCCTCACTGTCTTTGAATATGGTGATTGTTGACTCCATCTCCAGCCAAAAAATCAAGTCCAGGCCAAAATTGGTGAAGAATGGTTTATCCAATGGCAATATATTTTTTATTTTTCTTGTTACAAATTGTGTTGCTTCACAAAAGACATTATGCATAAGGAATCACCATTTTTCTTCAATAAAGTTTGAAAAGGGTAGATCGGCATGGGTCGGTGTCTTCACACAACATTCCAATGAAGACTTTCTCAGAGAAAAGTAGTTACTCATCGATGATTATGGACAGTGTGGAGAAGAGGACAAGGTGGAGAAGAGAATAATAATAGAGGCATTTCTTAGCTTATTGCCACTTTTTTCAAATTTTACTAAAGTTACCGAACACAAGAAAATTTACAAAGATGTAATAATTATAGGAATATTTTTTATTAAGAAAAATAGGTTTTACAAGGTTCCTGAAATCCACAACGTCTTAAAATAGTTTCAAAAAGAGATCAAGTCTTAAGGAAGTAAAAACAAATGATGTAACAAGCCATAGGCGGGCCGAGAGATAAACAACCACAGAGATGGAATAGACAAAACATAACAAAAAAGAGACAGGGAAAAAGACATCAGGAGGAAAGGTTAGGAGAGGTTACTGGGCATCACTGCAGCATTGGTCCATATTTTTCATCCATATTTTTCTTTGACTTGGCCCTAATTCTCTTTCCTAGACCTTCATTGGGCTTCACCTTTTTTTCCTCTTTGATAATCTGCACATCCTTGCCTTCCATCTTTTCTTCCATTTTTTCTATGAGCAGTTTGATGTGCTCATTTGAGGCCTTTAGGATGTTGAAGTTTTTCTCTGCTATACCTTTGAGGGTATCCTCAAGGATTTTCATTTTATCTTCCATATGGTTAATCCTTGTTTCTAGGTGACGAAGATCCTCAATAGCTTTGTGATCCTTGTTGTTTTCAATGGCCTAGATGTTTTCCTTGAGGTCTTCAAGTTCATGAAAGAGTGAATTAAATGATCTGAATTGGTCCAACATACTGTTCTTTGCATTGTTAAGAAGATTCAACTCCATTTCTCTAGCCTTGTCGCTGAGGACGACCAGGATAGGATCAATTAGGTTCTCCTTCTGGATTTTGCCATCTATATGCTCGAGGATTTTAGGGTTCACAGCTTACCTAATTATCCCCATCTACATAATCTTCATGTTGAAATTACACCACACTTTTCTCCCCTTGCCAGAGTCATCATTGTGATACTCCCCTCTGGACTCATTCTTATCATCTAAAATGTCATGTGGGTTTGGGGACTGGGTTGAGGGATCTTCGTGGTCATCATTAGGAACCTCAATATTAGGGTCCTAAGTCTTCTCGTGGGCTCTAGAAGGGGGAGGGAGAGTGTAATCTATGATAATGGCTAGATCAATAGAAAGATGACTAGAGCATTCCCTCTTTGAATTGTTTATCTTCTTTGTGGTCTGTTCCCTATTCTTCCTGGCCTCACCTCTATAATTATCCACCTCTTTATTAGTGTTCATATCATCCACAATTTCATTATACTCCTCTTCTAAGGAGATCTCCATTTTGGCCTGCTCTTTGCAGGGTTTTTCTTTTTTGATCGAGCTCACAGTTCTCTTCTTAGAGGAGGAGCCCTATTTTAGCTTTTTTACCTCTTCATCCTCATGATCCTATGAGTACTTAACCACACTATCTTCTGGGTCTGTGGGGACACAATCTATTCCAGAGACATCTTATCTTTCCTTTTTTACCACAATCTCCTTCCCCAGGGTTTGGGATTTGATAAATTCATAAATTAACAGTAACAGGCTCTCATGTAAAGTAGGATTAGCTATATTATTCTCCCTAAAGCCATTAATATTATCATTTATTGAAGAATACTAGTAGAATGGAATGTAAACCTTCATACCGTGCCTAATATGACTTAGCAGCACAAAGTGGTAGGTCTTGATCCTGTCAAACATAGTGTCCAACATGACATAAGAGATCAAGGATTTGAGAACAAACTTTCACAACATTTTGATACCTTTAGGCTAGTAGTAAGTGTCTATTTTAGTAATAGCTTTCTTCTCGTCCTCATCTCTCACAAAATCAGTAATGGCAGTGTTAGAGATTTTGCGGTCCCTGTAGAATTTTTTTCCTACAATGGGGATACTAGTGACTTTTGAGATGACCTCCTCAGTGATTGTGAAATTATTTCCCTCAATCTCCACACACCCTTCTTTCCAACTTTTCACAAAAAATATTAGTGACTGGACCTACTTGCTTCCATGTAACCTTTTAATGAAGGTCGTGATTTCCCCTTTTTGTAGAGCACTCTAGACCTTGGTGTGTCTCTTCCATTTCACTTTGTCATTCATGGGCTCCCTTATGTGTCTTTCCCCTCTCATTGCTCTGTGATAGATTTGGGTAATTCTCTGGTAAGACAGATAGCTATTGTTTAGATTTTTTCTAGCAACAGTCGTCCTAAGCTTTCTTCTTTTTTGCTTTTGGAAATAGATGTGAATCTTGGGAATGAATATCTAGAAAGCATGTGAAAGGGACACATAGTTATTAGCCTTCCTGTCTATCCAGTACTTGTCATTTATGGAATGGAACATCCAATACATTGTATTACAATTCATTGTTATTATTAATGATTCCCTCCTTTTCTTGGTATCTATCCCTCTCAACTAAATCCTTCACCTCATGAGGGAAATCTCCACTATGATGCCACCTCATCATCGATTCCTTTTAAATTGCCAAGTTGGAAAACTAGTCAACGACAAGGTTGGGTTCCCTATACACGTAGGATATGTGAACCTCTTAAAATGAATTTAAAAGGGCCCCACATTTCTTCTATCATATTGGAAATAGTCCATGAAGGGGAATGATTGTTTTATAAATAATTTATGATATTCTTGGAATCTCCTTCGAACCAAAGCTTTTTGACCCCTATGTCATGGGAGGGTTTTGTGACTTGGTTGGCAGCACTCACTTCAGTAAAGTGGCTAGTTTGTTTGTGAGACATGAGGTAAGATGATAGTGGTGGACCCAAAACCGTAGCAATTCCTGATTACACCTCCACTACCTGCCAATCCAAGATTCCCTTTGGATGCACCATCGAAGTTGGCTTTGGAACAACCTTTCAAGGAATGGCTCTAGGTGTAATTCATTCTTTTCTCCATGCTACTCTTAGGGACAACAACTTGGACCTTTCCTCCTTATCCCTAGGCCAACAACATGCTTAGGGCGACAAAATTTGTCACAGCCTATTAAATGGAGTCTCTTATGATCTTCAGTTCCAAACTAGAGAAATCTTCTCTAAATTATTTCCATGGCCTCTGCAACTTTAGCTAAAATGGAAAAGACGCTTAATGCATAGATTGGGAGGTTTTTCAGAGTTGATTTGACTAGTTGGATTTTTCCTCCCTGACTCAAGGAAACCCCTTTCCAACTATTGGAGTTCTTTTTCCCAAAGGTCAGCTTGGCATCAGGATTGACAGGGCTATTGTCACATTCACTCAACACTCCAAATCTGACAGGAAAAAGGGCCAATTGACAAGGATCAAAGAGAGATCCTTCTACACTTTGAGCTCCACATCACTCAGGTGGGAGTACCTCATCTACACACTCATACAACCATGCGAACATGCGACAACCATTTCACCTTGCCTTCTGCATAATCACCGACGCCAGACCGTTGCCACGAAAGGGCATGTCGCATGTTCGCAAGCCAGAAAGCTAGCTCATGTGAACATGCGACAAGCCGCTACCATGCACCCTGCCAGCCAATAAAAATCATGCATATCAGCATTGCATGGCACTTGGACCCACCGCACAAAATGCACACCTCCGCAACAAAAGCCAACGAGCCCACTTGACAAGCCTCATCACCACTTGCTACCGGGACCACACCCCTTTCCGCCAACAGGCCCCAAGGACAGGTGGCAAGCGATCGCATGATCGCATAGCCAAAAACTGGGCTATGCGATCATGTGACAACCAATCATAGGCTACCACATCATCACCTTGGACCAACAAACAACAACCACCAACTGCGAAGAGCTGGGACCCATGCAGACAGATGGCAAGCGGTCGCATGATCGCATGTTAGAAAAGTCTAACATGCGGCCATGCGACAACCAATAAGAACATGCCATCTGTCACCCCTCTGACACCGGGCCCACTTCACTGAAGCAAGGCTTGGAACAAACAAAATCGACGGCAGGGCATGATCGCATGGGGAAAGAATATTCCATGTGATCACACGCCGACCATTGATCTCCTTCCTCTACCGCTTTGAAGAAACTGGCCCCACATCATCACACTTGCGCAGTTAAGACAGAGCCGGCAGAAAAGAAGACATGCAAGGTCGAAAACACACAGGGTTTTTGGGGAAAGATCGAAAACACATAGAAACAACGACAGACCAAAAGGTAGCAGGGAAGCGGAAATCATCATGGGTTTTTATGCAGACCAAAAAGGTCGAAAACATCATGGATTTTTTAAAACACTGTGGGTTTTCGACACTATGGCAGAATTTTAAAAATGCTTCCCGCGGACCTTAGGACTTGAAATTTTTTTTGGGTTTTGCACATTAGCAGACGTGACCTGGGCTGAAGCAAGGTGACACATAAAGAGCACAGGGCAAGACATTTGACAAACATATTGCAGGGAACAGGCCAATTTCACAAGATTTTGCAATGACCGAAAAATGGCCTAACACCAACTAGCCAACTTCTTGTTGAATCTATCAATTAATTTGTTCTAGAATGATTCTAGTGGTTTAACACCTAAAGGCGAACCTAGATAATTGGCTGGGAGAGAATTGATGCTACAACCCATGATGTCTGCTATTCTCCTCTATCTCACCTTAGGAGTGTTAATAAAATAGATTGAGATTTTATTCCAGTTTATTGATTTACCACCCACTTTAGTATAGGAATTGATAAGATGCTTTACCACTTTGGCTTCACCCACCGAAGCCTCTCCTCCTAAAATGGTGTCATCGATGAACTGCTGGTGAGAGAAGACATGGGTCCCAGATGACAATTTTAAACCTTTCAAAGCTCTTGAACTCTTAGAAGCAGATATGAGCCTTTCGAGGCATTCTACAAGAATGATAAAAAGAATAGGGGACAAGGGATCTACTTGTCTTAAACCCCTGGTGGGTTTGAAAAAGGCTGATGGGGAACCATTGACCAAAATTTCCAGAGAGGGAGTAGAGATGATTTGATGGATGATCCTATAGGAGTAAGAATTAAAGCCAAAGGCACCAACAACCCTAAGCGGGAACTTCCAATAAACCTGATCATAAGCCTTGGAAAGGTCAAGCTTGAGAAGGAAGCCTTCTCTTTTACCTACTTCTAAGGAGTGAATCACTTCGTGCACCACCATGATGGAATCCAAAATCTATGTATTGGACACAAAACCAGACTCTTGGAGCGTGATTAAGGGGGGAACTTTGAGAATTATAGACACAATAACTTTAGAGATGGTCTTGAAGGAGTTTCACAGACTTATGGATCTGAAGAGATCCATTGAATCCACCCCTGTGGTCTTGGTAATAAGCACCAAAAAAGTGGCATTAAGTTCTTTGAGGATATTCTTTGAGCCAAAGAATTCCTGCATTGCTTTGACCACATCATCTTTCACAACATCCCATAAAAGATGTAAAAAGAACATCGGGAAGCCATCAAGACCAGGGGCTTTGTCACCTAAACGACAGTCCAGGGCTTTCTTGACTTCAGCCATGTATGAGATAGAACAAAAGGCTTTGTTTTGGCCTTTAGAGATGATTTTGGGAGTGTTGTTTAAAAGTATTTCCTAATCCTCCTTCACCATCTCTAGATCTTTAGACATGAGAGAAGAGAAGAAGGCAATAGCTTCCTCCACAATGTCCTTTTCCTCCTACAAAATCTGGTCTCCCTTCTTAATTCTATTGATTCTATTGGTAGCTCTGTGTCTCATAGTAGAAAGATGGAAGAACCAAGTGTTTTTGTCTCCTTCCCTTAACCAAATGAAATTGGATTTCTACTTCCAGAAAGTCTCCTCCTGACCTATAATGTTGTGATACTCTGATAGGATAGACTTCTCCTTAGTTAGTCTGATCTCATCGTAGCCCTCTCTTTGGATTTCTTCTTGAATGAGGTTTACGTCCGAGATCATCTTGTCTTTAGCTGAGAAGATATTGCTAAATTTGTCCTTGTTCCATTGTTTGACATTAAATTTAATGTTCCTGAGATTTTTGGCCACTCTGAACATGGCTATGCCCTTTACTTCTATATCCCACCAATCTTTAATTTTTTTTTTCAGGTTAAGATGAGAGACCCACATTTTTTGAATCTGAAAGGAAAGCTCCTTTTCTTGGTAATCTAGTCAAGAGAAAGGGAGATGGGAGAGTGAACAGATCCAATTTTGACCAAGGCGGAAAGGTTAAGAGTATAGTGATTCATCCAGTCAACAATGATCAAGGCACGATCCAACCAGACTTGAATACACTTCCTTCCTATTCTCTTGTTGGACCAGGTGAAATCAGCACCCTGGAGATCTAGATCTAAGAGGGCTTGGTAATTAATGAAGTCCATTAAGTCTTGCCTACTTTCCAGGTCCGGGGAGATCCCATCCGATTTTTCCCCTTTTGGGAGGGGAGTATTGAAATCCCCCATGATAATCCCCTTAGAGAGATTACAACTAGCCAAAATAATAGATTTGATTTTCTCCCAATAGGAGCTTCTGCCTTTTTGGAGTTAGGAGCATAAACATTTAAAATAAACCAACTATCATTGTCTTTTATAATGTTATTGCTAGGCACTCAATTTCATTTTTTTTTTGTATAATTATAATTAATATTATTTGTTGAGTTTGTATATAGCTATTTTCTTTAGGTCTTTGACAAAATAAATTAAAATTTGTATAAGATTTATTTTATTTCTAAAAAAATTATTTGATATATTTAATTAATCTGTAGATATAAAAGTTTCATTTATAATAGAAAAAATTAAAAATATGAATTTAAGGTTAGTGATAGGCATTATGATATGTGATTCTAAATTAATTTTCATATTTTTTTTGGTTTGTGAGGAAAGTTAGAACTAATAGTAAAAAGAAGCGATTCTAGTAATTAAAAAGCACAAAAATTAAATATTGCCATCATGTTAGCCATAAGAATTTTGCAAAAACTATATGGAACGGTATAGGGGAAAGGGACCAATAGTTGTGCGGGTCCAATAGTTGATCACTCACTGGTGAATATATTATCCAGTCTTACACCATATTTTTACTATATATTGTGATTAAATAATGTAAATGTAAATAAAAAAATCCAAATGTTGATAAAAATGGACCAATACTTGAACACATGAGAACCTATAAATGTTATAATAAAATAACATTAACAAGTGAAATAGATATCTTTTTATCTCAAATAAAATATCATAGCTATCTATTATATGTGTGTCACTTAAAAACTAATATGCTCACTTAATAAAATAAGATGCCCACTTAAACAAGTATTGGTATCTTAGTGCACAAATACTATTCTTATGTGTACAAATATTGGGGTAGCAAAGTATATGCATTAGAATATTTCATATTAATAATTTGTATTATCACAAATATAAAAGGTGTACACAACCTAAATACCTTGTATTTTCCCATGGAATGTGTGAGCTTGTCAAAAAGTTTTAGTGTTCAACTATTGGTCCCTTTGTGTTGGACATATGTTGTATTCTACACAATAATGTGTTATTTTTATAACAACAAATAATTATTTTGCATTGAATCATTGGTCCTTTTGTGTTGGATTTAAAAGTTAGATATAACAAATATTTATGATTACTAATAGGTATATGGTCCATTTAAGTTGCATATATGTCATATTTTGTATAGAAATACAATCACCCACTAATAACAAATGATGTTTTTAAATTCAACTACTAGAGATTTTTAGATTTAGTTTTGGTCAAATCTTTAAAAAGCCAATTTTTGTACACGTTTAACTAGGTGTGCTATTTTAATGAGTTGCATGATGAGCCACACCTTCAAACCTTAGTTATAGGTAGTTAAGTATCCATTTTACATTTCTAAAAAAAATGAAGGTATTACGATATTCCATGCAACGGCTACATGCTGACAAAGTTAGCCCTCGTGATTATTGGTCCCTCTCTCCTATTAGTTTTGGCATTTTATAGGACTACTAGATAGCAATAAAGTGATGTTTTTTATGAATAAAGAAATGCAATTGTTATCTTATAAGACATTGAGATTTATTTGTATGGATGTATATCTTTTGACCAAATTGTTATCTCATTAAAGACTAGTAAAATATGTGCATGCAGAAGATACATTTAACTTAATATACTTTTTTTTGTATATGTGATTTTTAAATAGTCTTAAACTACGCACAATTATTAAGGATGGCATAATATTATTGTCAAAGGAGGGTATTAGACTTAAGAAAGATAATGGAAGCGACTAAAGCCTTGTGATCGACTAAGACATTGTTCTTGTATACAGTCCGACAATGCAAAAAGAAATTTGATTATCTTATGTTTGTCGATCACTATAGAGAATAATAACAAACATGAAGTGTGAAGTATGTTGACAAGTGAGAATCGCCATGTCATAGGTCAGTAGAGGAAAATGCCACGTCACTCATTTATGAAGAAGGTAACAATTAATATTTTAATAAAAGTAGCGACTTGGTTGAGAAGAAGTTTCACGTTATTGGATTAAGCTTTCTAAATACTTCTTTTATGAACAAAAATTTAAAGGTAACAATTAAAAGGTCTAGGACAACTTCCTTCAGCTCCAATGCCTTAAGACATTAAAATACAAATCGTTAAAAGTTTGGATTAGTTAAGACAAAAATAGAAGACAAAATTATTGTTAGGAGCGATCCCCAATCGAACAGTTCAAAGAAGAATCGCAATTCAAACCTTCTAATGTATTTTTTCTTGTGTTTTACTTTAGCACATTCTTCAAAAGACTTGTACTAATCTTAAATTAATTATTCTTCTGCTAGCAACTTCAAACTATGAATGTTCAAGTCACCATATCTACAATATCCAAACTTTTTTTCTCACATATCATATTAGAAAAAATATTTCTATGTTCTTTAATCATCAATCTAGAAAGAATCTATTACTTGACATAAGCACATTGTAACAACACATTTTCCTTTACATTTTCATAAATGATACATTACTTATCCTCAAGAAGCATTTTCTAATTTATTTAATATAAATATCTAAAACTCCATAACATATGTTTTAACTGTAGAGTTGAACAAATATCACCGACACGTCCTTTCCTTCTCTACTATTCTTCTTTGTAGCACCTTTCAATAAAACATCTAAGGATTTTTCATCAATAGACGTGATTTTTGTCTTTGAAGATTTTATTCATTAGAGAAAATAGCTCATTCTTTCTTGGCATGTGATCAGACCATCTTGAATTAAAATATCATGGTATTTAGTATTTATTTTTAGGTGTTTCTATGATAAAAATAAATACTTTTTTCAAATCATTATTAGTATAATTAATCCTTTTACTTATATTATGCACTTGTATCCCTCATTCTATTACGAAGTGTCCATGTCTATTGTAATAATAACACTAAATATTTCTATTATCAAATTTACCTCTACCTCTTTCTCTCGTAAATGAACCATCTTTCAATCATTTGAAATCTTTTAAGTAATTATGATTTCTATCTTTGTCTTATTATGATTTGTTTGAGTGATCTGACATATTTATACCACACAAATATTTATTCAATGATTCTTCAAGCAAAGCTAATGACCACATCTGCTAGTTTTAGCATTTAATCATAGCTATAACTTCTTGAATCTTCAAATTCTCAATCTCCTTCATCAATGTGTATTACTTGACTAGTTTTGATTGACCAATACTATTGTAAGCTTCTTGGATAGTCCTCCAAGCATCCATTGTTAGACATCTTTACATCTATTTTTTCTTAAAAAGGCTCTAATCTAATGATTTTTGAATAATAATCCTTCTTAGCTAATTGGTCATTGGCTTTAATAGTTTTCCAATCAGTTTTCACTTTATAACTCTTTTATCCAATCTCTTATATATCCTCTCTTATCAATAGATTCATTTTTTATACTCCAATTATTAAAGACAATTTCTTTAATTAATTAAATAGAAAATGACTTACCAATTTATATAATCAATTGATTACAAAATCTACATAAATAATTCTATAATTTTATATTTCTTTAATATTTCTATTATACCAAATAAAAAATAAAAAAACATTCATTATTTCTTTGAATCCAACATACAAACTAGCATATAATAACCGCCACAAACAACTACACGTAACCAAAATAAAATTAGTACATTCAAAGGAGAGAATAGCACACTCAAATAATTATGCATTTTCTCACAAAACGAAAACAGCAAAACACAACTAAGACAACTTTACTAGAGTTTGAACAGCCTAAAAGAAGAATTAAGAAAATTAATTAAACCACTCTTTGTTTCTAATTTTTAATCATGCAACGTTTGTGGACGATATACTGTCCTACTATCAGGAGCAAATACTAATAAACACCCAACCAATAGATGAAAAAGACAGTGACCATCTATTTCTAAATAGCAACTTTGTAAAACTGGTCCTGCAACTATCTATTCAAACTATCAGAAAGTTGAATGGTCGAGGTTGACATGTAGCCACCAGCCTGCGTCAGTCATTTAGAGTGCTTTCTTCGCCGACGACGTGCTGTATGTTGTGGGAGATAGCCAGCTATACAATAAAACCTGAACCTTTGGAAAACATGAATGGCCTCCATTGTCACATCGTACCTTTCTAATGCTGACTTCATTCTCTTCCAGTTTTCCAAATCGTGGAACTCTATTTTATTGCATTCCGCTTTTTCTCCATTCATTCCATTCTGTGTTCTAATCCCCTGCAGCTTTATTTCATTGATATCTTTTTTCAACTCATCGGACACCTGTTTTTTAAATTCCTTTAAATCTTTCTTCAACTCATCAGAGACTAGGTCTTTTATTCCCTTCATTTCTTTTTTCAACTCAGCCAAGGATTTCTCTAATGCATCCAGTTTGTTTTTCACGTCTTTCGCCAATCTCTGCGAAATAGCATTCTCCATTTCTTGAATATCACCTGTACTTTCAGCACTATCTTTTATTTCACCATCTTCGTTCAATTTGTCTAGACCAGGGCTGCTACTTTTAGTTTGTTCATTTTTGGACACATCTTCTTCATTGCTAGTCGCTGTCACCATCTTGTTCTCTCTCTCATGTTCATCAATTAAATGCTCTACGATCATTAGCAGTGATGGGCGTTTAGATTTTTTAAGATCAACAAGTTCTCTCCACTTCTGTAGCACATGGTAAAAATTAACTCTCTTAAAATCCCTATTTCCATGAAACAATCTCATTTCTCATTATACTAAGACTTAAAATCACACGTTGGCGTACCTGTATAACAAGGTTCATGTTTTCTTGCCATTCCCAACAGATAAAAATCCAGGTGATCAACTGCACTTGCCATCCATGTAAATTCTTTGCTTCACTGTTCACAGATAAAATGTACCACACCAATCTGTGGTAATTTAGAAGGCGCTTCCACTCGCGAGGAAGTCTTCTGGAGTCGGTAGCCAACCTCTGAAAGTACAAAAAGGCTCTCTCTTCTCCTTCGCTATACCTTACGAAGAGTAATTCTCTTATAAGAATTGATGAACTGATATTCTGTTTGCCTGAAAGAACACGCGAAACTAAACGTAAGGTCATTTACAGTGAACGCCTACAACAACAATATGCATGAATTTTGCAAATGAAAAACAAAAGTATCCGATTTGTTAGATTCTTTTGTGTTTTCTTTTGTAGGTAGCTATCATCACTCACTAATGTTTGTTGCATCATCCCTTGTTTGCAAAGAAGCTTGTCCTCCAGTTTCAGCAGTCTCGCTTCTTACTGGTAAATCTGTACCACATAATCTTAATTATTTTCTGTGAATAAGTCTGTAGGACATATATTAACAATTATTTACTGTCAATGTCAATTTCATTTGATGAATCGTTATGTTCAGCGGTGTAAGTACAATATGGTCATGGTCATAGAAATAAACGGAATAAAACTATTGTTTTCTTCTTTATCCAGATAGAAATGACTATTAATTTTTTATATTTCTTTTGATACTAAACAAAATTGAAATTTGATATCTTTCCCCTATTTTTTCTTAAATTTCATTTATATAATATAAATATACTGATAAGTGGATAGCTTAAAAAAGAATTAACTATAACTTTCTATTTCTTGAAAATTCACTAAGTCTACCCTTACGTTTGCCTAGTGTAATTATGTTGTACTGGACAAAAAATGTGTGTAAAGAGATTAAGAGTAACACCGAATGATAAGGAACAAACCTTTAACAAACCTCTTTTGATCCGTACCTGTTTCAGCTAGTTCTGAGGCAGACTGCATATAAATTGCCACTTCGCCTTCGGCGTTTCCTTCTTCAGCTTCTATTTCACCTCTCGTGCTTTCCCCGTCACTACTTGAGTCTTCCTCCTCATTGCCTGCGCTTTCCCCGTCGCTGCTTGCGCTTTCCTCGTCACTGCTTGAGCTTTCCCCATCACTACTTGAGCTCCGATCATCTGCTATCACAGTTGTGAATAAGATGTCTCTAGAACAAGTAAAAAAAGATAAAAAGAAATCTCAAAGTAATTGTTAATATTTTTGGCGACAACTCCGCCCCTATCTGGTTGGAATCAACTCTATCATTACCCTCCATTGGATCTTTATTTTCATTTTTTGGCAGTACACCCAACTGTCCTTTTAAAAACATCTCCGTTTCCTCGTAGCTTGGGTCAGGGAGGTCCAACGGCAGTTGTATAATTTTTTGTAAATATTTATCTGCTAATTCTTTATTGCTTTCCTCTCCATATTTCTGCATTATTGCCCTTTCTATTAATCTTTTGTCCATTCCTAACACCACGCTGATTTCGCACACTGCCAATACAAGATTAACAGCTGACAGCACCTGTGGATAGATAATAAATGTGAAAAATTTGTGATAATTGAATGATTATCAACTGAACTCCGAATGAATTCCACTGATAGTGAATACAATAGCAAGCTGCCAACAAATTACACTTAACATACCTGCAAAATCACAGATTCCTCGCATCTATCCAAATCGTCGACAAAAACTATTATTCGGAGATTGCTTCCTGAAGCGGGGTCTACCTTTGGAGCTTCCATTCCTTTTTTATCGCTTCTACGATGGAATAGCAATGACGCTATGGATGATTCCGTAACTAAATGCCATAACGCTGTGAAGGCGGTGAAGACCCAGGCCAAGATGATAAATACCCAAGAAGGCTTTTTACCGACTTCATCTCTTAGAAAGGTAATATCTGAGATTACCCTTTCTTGGTAACCCAGTTTATCGGTGTGATCTGGAAATGATATATACTGCATTAGCTGTGTGCTAACGGGTTTTAAAATACCCATTACTGACCTTGTTAGAGTCCACACCATTATGACTATGGCTGCTGGCGGTCATGCATATTTTGCTTTTCCCCATTCCTTTAGCTTCTCACTGTCGAATACCACCCATGCAATCCAAGAAAACGAGCCTACTAAGACTAGTGCGAGGAGGGAGGGAAAGAAAATTTCAACCCATAGTGTATACTTGTTCTTTTTCAGAGTATTTCGCCAGCAGGTGTTCAACCATTGAGCCTGGGTCATCAGTCCTTCCAATTCTTTGGTAATTTCAACGGCCATTCCTGCTAAAGCTTCTGTATCGTTCTTATATTTCCATGCATTATATTGAACTGTTAAAACTGCAGGTAAATTTTCCTCCGCTGATGTGTGTTCTCTTGACTGCGTGGCAGTGGCACATGTTTGGAACTAAGAATCACAATGAGAAGCGAAAAAATATAAATGCTACGAAAAGAAAATACTTAAATATATTACAATTGGGGTAGAAACAGAAATGTGAGTGTAGATTTGAATATGTAACAGTAAACTAAACAAAGTCAAATTAGTTTTAAAGTAGACTTACCATATCTCTACTGTCCATAGCAGCAAGAGACTTAAAAACTTTTCGGTGTTTGAGGTCATAGTTGTCTAGAAAATTCTTCAACTAGTACAAAAACATTTCATTAAATATTTTGTTATTGGTATTGATATAGGAAAGCACACACTCATATATATACATATTAAAGACCTTATGAAAACTATATATTCAGTTAAAGAATTTACCTCCTCCTGAATTTTGTTTTTCCCACTTTGTCTTACCAAGCTGGAAATGCTATCCTTCAAGGTTACAAATATGTTCGTATTAGATTCTTCTTCATTTTTTATTTGCCTGGAAATCTGTTCACATTTCCTCTTCCCCTTCTCTGACAATTCATATGGATTAATACCAGGAAATTTGAAAGCTGAGCTTGATAACTTTGAGGATTCCAATAATGCCATCTGAGCTACTGTTGTTAGTAAAATGCGCTCCGTCTGAATTAGTACAGAAAATGAAAATTAGAAAATTAGATCAATTTGTTTTCTTTCATAAAATGTTACTAAGTTAAAACTCGAAATTAGATAATACCTGGGCCATGAGGCTAGATTTCCCCATGCCCCAGGAACCAGTGATACCGACAGCTATAGGAGGTTTTATGTAAGGATTTAAAAATAACGCGGCAAAGCCCTTTGCATAATCCAATCTTCCTGTTCCGCACATATAATTAAATAAATTGTTTTAAAATTAGATGGATACCATCAGCGAATTCACTATCAGTAACTTCCGAGATAAAGATTAGAATTTATTTACCAAGACTGTCAGATATAGTTGGTTTGTCATTTCCTTGTTCTTTGATCTTCTCAATTTGATTTGAAACTGCAAAACAAAGCGCACACCTTTTAAATGAATGGCGATTGTGATCGTAATCTAGCTGCACAGATGGTATTGAGAAATTACCTTTGTCTACATTCTCTTTGGTTTTTTCATCTAATCCTTTCCTCCATTCATCATCCTGAATGTGCCCAACTTGATAACCTCTGCTGATCAGTTCTTTCGTCATTTCAAAATCGCCAACAGAAGCAGCCGTTTGCAACAAATTATTTTTTCTCGTCTGGCTCTTTTCATGGAAAAGAATTTTGTAAAGTGGATCGCTGATATGTAGATTTTGGTCAGCAGTGCCTAATCCTGCTGCCGATGCCCATACGAGGAGTGATTTGTCTTCAATAGAACATTGCCTGAAAAGAGACTTGGCCAATTTCCCTTTTCCTCGGATTTCCGCTTGCGCTAGGTAGTGAAGAGCGGTTCTTCCGTCGCAGTCTCGTTCTCTGAGAGGGTGGGCACCATGCTCCAACAGAATATCCACTATTTCTCTGTGTCCACGTTTTACTGCCTTATGGAGAGCCGTTTGTCCCATGAAATCTCCTCTGTCCAAATACATTGTTTTAATTTTATGGTTGGAAAGAATCTCTCCGACCAGTTGGGTTTTCTTTCGTGAAACAGCAACATGCAATGGAGTGAGTCCTTTGCGGTCGCTCAAATCATCCTCAAGGATATCTTTCTTCAAATACGCATCACGCAAAATTTTATAAGTAGAGGTGCCCTTGTTTTCTCCTCTGACTGCATCATGTAATGGGTTTCGACCGTCTTTATCTTTCATAAATATTAATTTTGGATTCATCTCCAGAATACCTTGGCAGAGGTTCTCATGTCCCATAAGAGCCACCTCATGGAGGATAGTCCTCCCTCTTTTGTCCTTCTTCGAGACGGTCTTTTCTACATTTTCTGAAGTTGTTTCCTGTATTATGAATTCAATGATTTCCATTGCACGAGACTCCTCACGACACATTGCAGCTAAATGCAAAGCAGTTTTCCCGTCATCAGAATAACCAGCCGGTAACTTTATTCCATATTTAAACAGCTTCTTGAAAAGATCTACAGATCCATCTTGTACAACGTGCCGTAAGAGTGCATCCATATCCGCTTGATTAAAATAATCCTCTGGCTTTTCATACTCGGATAATAACTTCGCTCTTGAATTTAAATCGTCATTTGCAACAGCTATGTCTAAAGGGCTGCGTCCTCTTTCGTCTTTTAAATCAAGCAACTCTGAGACATGCGGACTTTCCATCAACACATCTATAACTTTTACATTCTCCTCTTCTAGTGCATAGTGCAGAGGTGTCATACCCTTGTCGTCTTGAACCTTCAGTGAAGCACCGAATTGAACTAGAAGCTCACAGAGACTTGCGATCCCCATCTCAGAAGCCATGTGAAGAGCGGTACTCCCTTTCTCATCTGTAGAATTGACAAATTGACTTAGAATTTCTTCACCGCACCTGTCTAGCAAAGCTTTTCCAACCGACGTGCTCACTTCCTCGTCATGAAATTGTGCAGCGTTGTGCAAGGCAGTTCTATTTGTGTACCGATGAATCGCATAGCATCTTGAAGGCTGAGCGCCGCATTTTAATAGTATGTCTACAACGGTGCCAGTAATTTTCGCCGCTGGTTGAATAGAATGTTTACCTCCTGTTACAATCAAGACAAGCTTGTTTAGGACATCGTAATTTTCCGGGCCACCGTAGCACCTCCACATTGCATTATTGTTTAGAATCTCGCTGAAACTGTGTGGGTCACTGACCGACTCCGCAGCATAAGCAAGCATCATTCCTGCGCAATTGTTCTTACAAAGATGCGCAAGTGGTTCATGTATGATGTCGGATCGAAAATCCGAGAGATATAAAAGAATATAAGTGGCAATCATCAAGTCCTCACTCTTGCTTTTTGTCTTCATCCTGCGTATTTGTAGAAGGCATACATATGAACAATATTCAACAACGTAGCCGGCAAATGTTTCACACACAAAGCTCCAATATGCATCGGCAACATCTCTTATATCTAATGACTCGGGAAGACAATATTCGTCACCTGTATACCGCCTAAACTGCTGCCACATTTTATTACCAATTGTTTGAGAGCTCTCCGTTTCATCTCGTAGAATTTTGATCACGCCCGATAGTACCTCTCTGATTGAATCTCTGCCAGAATACTTCATCTCTCGTGCCTTCTCACACGCAGCACGTCCTTCATTCCCAAGAGTTCTCGCTAGACTGCAAAATTTTTTGTTCATCTGTTCGAATTCGGTGGTATTGCTGAATGGTATATTTCCATCTCTCACATCCCCGAGGTTGAAACTCTCAGAATTTGACCAGCAGTTCAGCAACCAAAACACTACTTCATAATTCCAATCATCCACGCACAAAAATAGAGCCACTTCTTTTCCTTTGTCGCTGAGATTAACATCTGCGTAAGCACCACCTGCAAATAGAGCTGCGCATTAGATAAATTTAATACCGTCCCTACCTCGTAATACTTATTTACGTTCTATAGCCTAGATCGATTCTAATCATTATCTTTGATTATGCTATAATAATGGCTCTAATATTGAGGCAACGTCTAAACAGCAAACTAAAACGCGTATCTTACCAATGGGGACACTTTGGTTTTTTTCTCAAACTCTTCTTATATAGTATATACTAGCACTTGTACTGAAAGGAGGTGCAAGGGATGCGTCGATAGGCATTTAAATGGAAAGCATAAATGAAGCATTACGTAATACAAGTAAGTGTTTAAAAGTGTAAATGAGAAGGAAACATGATCAAAGCATATCAAATTAGTGGGCATGTATACCCAACATACAAAGTATGACAACATATGAATATTATATAGGGAGCTTCTCTTACTACTTTCAATATCCAGCATGCTTCTTTGAAACCGTTGAAGGTAATTCAAAATATTGGGTATGCCCAACAAGCTCAGAGAATCTATGAGACATTTGTAGTAGGATTTGTATCACTCAGCTAAAGTGAAATCATAATAAAAAATGAAAAACATACAAGATCACGAAAACTCATTACAAATGTAGGGAAAGCGTAATCTTTAAAAAGAAATGCAAGGATCATATATTGGGCTCAAAATGGGAACATGTACAATAAGATGAGTGCACTTTTCTTTGACCTTGGATCTATCCCAACACTTAGGGTGAGCCTGGACAATTTAAATGTCGTCACTTCTTCATGATTTACACAAGGCCCATATAGTTATGAAATAACATTAGTACAAAAATCAATTTTACAACTCTTATCAAGTTTACCTCAGAAGTGTTCCATCTTTATCAATGAACTCCCTCTCAGTCACAAGGTATCTTGAATTTCTTTAGAATACAAGTTTCTCTGAACACAAGTTTGAATTACTGACTTCAACAAGGGAAGCTTGATGTTTGAGTATGTTAGGATATTTTACTATAGTGTGACCATATTTGTCGCATATATAGCATTGTACTGTAGAGAAGTCTCTTGGTTTCTTGAACGGTTGTTTACCATTCAAGTTCTTTCCCTTCTTTCTTTTGAAATTAGTAGTGAGAATCTAAATATTTTCATTTGTGGATTCCACACCAATTCCTTTAGATATTAGATTACACTCTTCTTGAATGTAGTCACCTTTTAGTCGATCAAATTTGGGGAGTTTGAAGTGAGTACTTATTCCTTGTCTAAAGTTTTCCCATGAGATAGGGAGTCCATTTAACGTTACCATAGATAACTCTTTATTATCATAGATGTGACCAATTGTTGAGAGTTGGTTTCTTAATTCTGTTATCATCATAAAATATGAGGTAATGGTCTCTCCTTTATTCATTTTAATATTAGAGATTTGATTTTTAAGAGTAAGAATCATGCTAGTGTTGCTAATCTCAAACATTTTTTCCAGGGATTTGAACATTTCATATGCAAAGTCTAACTTTGTGATAATAGGTAGTAGATGATCTTTTATTCCATCTACTAATAGTTCCATTGCTCTAGTATTGTCCCTTTCCCATTGGCTCTCCTCATCATTTTGATACCAGGTTGAACTATGTTCATGTCTCTATAGTATGTCTCTTGTTAACTATTAGTTATCATTAATATATATCATTGACTGATTCAATAATGATCGAATAACAACTTAATAATAATGATGCAAGATATTAATAATGGTTGACACATAATATAAATAGTGATGTTCGATTTAGGTATTGACTTCCATTATGTTGATTATCAATGATGTGCGGTGCATCAAGGTTGTCAACTATGATAAACACAGTCATTAATGACTATGTTCATCATAGTCAATAACATTATCGACTTGCATTTCATCCATCTCAATGATTATTAAGTCGATTTCCATAATCAACATTATAGTCTATATATATATATATATATATATATATATATATATATATATATATATATATATATATATATATATATATATATATATATATATATATATATATATGTATGTATATATTATATATATATATTATATATATTATATATGTATATATATATATATGTGTGTGTGTATGTATATGTATATGTGTGTGTGTGTGTGTGTATATATATATATATTGATTATGTTCTAAGTTTATTTTGATGAAATTCAATTAAAATCAAATAATTGATTATTTGGATTTAAATGATTATTTTATTATGTTTGTGAGTATTATTAAATAATTAAATATTTAATTTCATGCTTTATGATGCATTAAGTATTTTATTTATTTAATATGTATTTTAAATTATTAACATGTGCATAATTGAAAGTGATTTGTTTGGAAAAATTGACAACTTGTCTTTAAGAGACTAAGTTGACTGTATATATATATATATATATATATATATATATATATATATATATATATATATATATATATATATATATATATATACCATTATATTAATAATGCTTTAAGATAATAAGAGAGAAGAATAGATATCAGAAGTTTATAGGCCATTCAACATTTGATCTCGTCGATTGGGATTGTCTAAGCTCTAGAATCATTAACATAACAAATAAAACAAAATAATAAAGAATATCCCTATCTAACTCAAATCGAACAAGATGTAGCTTGATAGAAATAATAGAAATCAGAGAATCTAAAAGGGAGATAGGATTCTTACCTTCACAATATGCAAATGTCCAATTTGATACTATACAATTTACTGGAGGTGGAGCAATTGGAGGAAAATTGGATGAAGATTATGTTTGTTGCAGACAACATTACTATAAAGGATGTTGCATAACCTATCACGCACTTGGTTTTCCTCATGTTACCCGTGAGAATGGGCTTAATTGGCTTTGCAGATTGGATCTCAATAACTGGTTTCAATAGAACTTTTCAATGGAGCTTGAATATTGATATTAGGAAACTAATCACAAATAGATGATATGAATTGAAATGAGGTTTACATGACTATTTTTATTATTAAATAAAATTAGTTTTCTATAAGGAGATTTATATTACATTTAGCGAAGTTAGATTGCTATTATGCAATAAGGTAATTTTGAAATCATGTTTGGGAAGATCAAAATATATTTGAGGGATGATTTAGCTTTAATTTATCTATTATTAGATATCTTAGAGTAGTGAATAAATATAGGCTTAAGTTTTTAAAGGTAAACTATGAAATTGTTAGATTTAAATCAATTGGTTTTTTAAAATCTAAAATTTGGACTCCAATTTTTGGTCAAATTTATGTTGGTGTCAATGTATGATGTCACAAAGTGTAAGGAAAGAAATAGTAATTAAAATTTAATGTTGCAAGATACATTATAACATTCATTGCATAGTATTTAGATGTAATTATTTATATTATTGTTATACTCTTCATAGTTGTTATCTTTTTCTAATTTCTCATTAAGTAGTCGTCCTAATGTTATATTATTCAAAAATATTAAATTTCTTTACAAGTTAAATATAATTGTTATTTATTTATTTTTTAAATTGAATAATTAGAATATATATTTTTAATTATATTATTTCTAAATATGAATTATTTCTTAAATTTTGATAAATGAAATAATATTTTAAAATTTTTTATAATGATTGAATTATTATATAACTATATTTTATAATAATATATCAAAAAATAATTACTAATAATATATTTATTTAGTACATTTTATATTTGATCTAATTAAGATTATATAAACATAACATATAATTATTATAAAAGCTTACTTATTTACAATATATTACTATTATGATAACAGTTATTAGTAAAGTTACACTTGTTTCTCTTTTTATGTGAAAACAAATATACGAATGATTATTTTTAATATTTTGATTTCACATTTTTGAAAATCTAACTCCTATCGGCACATGACTGCTAAGATTAAATTATTAGTCTTTTTATTTATGATTCGTGATGGTTGAATAAAAAATATTCTTAAATTTATAAAGAGAATTTAAATTTACCAATAAAATCTCTTAAACTGGTAGATCAAATTTAAAGAATTTATAAACAATTCTCTTTTATCTTAGAAAATTTGTCTTATAAATCCTTAAAACTCCTTTATTAAACATTGTCCAATATCATAATTTCACCTCTAAATTATCAAACAATCCCTCTTAATAATTTTCCATAGACTAATCCCAGTCAATGTATCTATGAATAGGAACATTATATAATTCTACTTTGGTACAATTTGTGACATCCAAAATGGCCAGCCGAAGTTTTTTATAATAGTTATGAAACCATAAAAATCACTAATCAGACTACATAAATTTGAAAGTCTCTTAAAATGAAAGAGTAAAATAAAATAAAATAAAATACAGATTACAGGATATAAGTGAATTGGGAAAGTGGAAATAATCATTAAAATTTGTCCTGACATGGGTAAACCGAAGAAAACAAACACATTAGAAGGATCGTGCAAAAGTGGAAAACATCAGGGCTGACAATGATGGTTAAGGCCCAAGAGTCACGAGGTTCCCATATTATGCCGTACTTAACCAGGGAGCACAATTTCAATTCTTTGTCCAAAGGAATAATTTCGCAGTCAATGGATTACATCGTAAAGGTTTGTTAATAGGGTGAATTTTAGCCCCAATTTGAAAGCCCATTTTCTGCTCTAAAGATTTTAAGCAGATCGACTTCACTAGGTTTCAGTGAAGTGTCTAGTAATTTGGCCAAGGCGAAATTGCAAAATAGGATCTAAAATCATTGTTGTTCCATGAGGACTTTAATGTTGTTATACTCAGAAAATTATTTGCCAGTATAAAGATTGTTGCCATCTCAGCTCATCCTCATTTTTTCCCCTCTCCAAGCAGAATAAGGGATGATATGGTCCTCAAATAGATAGGCTGCAAAGGACACTGTTGATTTCATTTTTTAGTGAAAAAAATTTCAGGGCAGATGATTAAACAGGAGAAGCTTACGGATTTCAACACATATTTCATTGTAAAACATAGTTCTTCTCTTGTAAGAAAAGCTAAAATGTTTCTATAAATCAAATGGTTCTTCTCTCCTTTTCTATAAGGTTTTCTAAGATACGCATCAGCAGGGCTGTCGAGGGCCAAAATTGGTAGGGGAAAGCGAGATTGCTAGGTATGGCCGAGAATGTCTAGGAAATGAAATTGTACCTCATAAATGCCACTAAAAAGTGGTCTAGGGTAAGAATTTGGAGAGAATTTGAGCTATTAATGTGATGCAGCAATAGGATAGATCACAGAGGAAACAAAAATCCAACATTTAAAGAACATAATGCAAAGATTTCCAGCTCTAAATGAAGTCCCCCAAAAAGTTGCTAAAGATTAAATAACAAAATGTCTGCATCTGTAGCTCTAAAATAAAACAAAGCCATATGATAAGTTCGTACTCAGCTTGTTAAGTAGGATTTGAGAGAACAGAACACTACATTTACAGGCATCCAGGTTTTCAGAAGTCCAACTTAAATCCTACCTAGCTTACAAACTCTTCTTGAAAGTGCAACAAAATTTGAAATAGAAAATAAATGTCTGAGAATGTAAGACATAACTTACCAGGAGTTAGACTGCAAAACCATCTCTCCAAAGAACTCGATAGGGAAAAACCATCTTGGCTTTGATACGTAAGATCTGTGTTTTCCTTGGCTTTAGAAACTCTCTATGATCGCCAACAACTTCAACTCCCTCACCTTAAATTCCTCTAACGATACAATTATGAGAGATGCAGGTGATTAAATGGTATGACAGTGTTGATAAATGGTTTAGGTTACCACAAGCTATAATCGGAAAACCATGACCGTCAAACCATTTACAGCCGTGAGACAAAAGTCAGAGAGTGAGAAATTTTCAAGCAGGCCGTACGTGAGCTTCCCCGCAGGGGAAGCCTATCGGCTTAAATATGGGGTGTAGTTGGCTATTTAGCCACTACCTAACATTGATGGAGAGGCATCCATGTGGAGGAACATAATTTTCAAAATTCACTCCTCCATTAATTTAGGGTGTGTGTTAGATTTTCTATTTTTTTGGTGAAAGATTCTAATTTTAGCATTTGGAGTGGCCTTGAAATTAATGAAGCAACATTTATTGTTTTTCATTTTTTTCAGGTGGGAGTGGAGATGGTGGACATTGGTTTATAGGGGTTGTTTGTTTAGGCGTAAATGTTTTTGGATAATTTTTTTGGGTTGTAATTCATCATTGTTGTAAGTCTTGGAATAAACTTATATCACATTATATGTGGAGATAATAAGATAATAGTCTTAGAAGATTGCTTTGTGGATTGTTCTTAATTTCAATGAAATTACTTTTAATTTTTATGTATTAATTTGGTTTTTAAATAATATTAGTTTTCACATTTTAAATCAGATTTGTTAAAGTGTTGAAATGTGTTGCAAGTGTTTGTTAAGGGGTGGCCTTGTTTTTTTACATTAGTGGTATTAGAGTTATTTGATTACAAGTGTGTATGTAGAGTTGCCAAAAGGAGGAAGTTTGCAATAGTATTGATCTTATGGGTGTTGTGAAAAATGTATGCAAGAGTAGCCTCATGTGGTTGAGGTAGAGGTGGACGTAGAATTGGAGGAACAAACCCTCTAGATGTGGTTTGTGGTGATTGTTAGGGTTTTGACAAATATAAGAAACAAACAATATTAAGATAATGCAACAAAAGGAAAAGACAGAAAATTAATAATAGAGAGATTTCACATAGTTCACCTAATATGGGCTACATCCACCCGAGAAATAGTCATCCATTTATTTTATTATCTAACAAATAATAAAATATGATATGATGTTTTTTCACATCACATAGCCACTTATTTATCAAGCCTTTAGAGGCATTCTTCAAAGTTAGTTAACAAAACCAACCCTAACCCTAAAAGAATATTAGTGTAATCTTTTTTTTGTACTCATATACCTGTTCTCATATTCTTGTACTTGTAGGGGAAAACTTAGGATTATGGGGGGTCTTGGACCGCCTATTATGATGGTGAACTCCTCTATCCAATGAGTGTACAATTCTTGCATGATCAATCATGACACATGAACAATCTCCCGCTTGGAGACTGGTCAGGCTCTACACCAAAAAATCTCACACTTGAAGATTGATCTTGTAGCTAAACCACTGCCCCTATATATCCCACTATATTGACATACTTTTATTTATCTCATTTTTAATAGGATCAAGTTTGATGGCCAATAGAAACTAAGCAGGAAGTCAATTTCTCTTGAGTTATTGCCTTGGTCAACATATCTGCATGATTCTTGCTAGTATGTATCTTCTCCAACTTCAACTATCCATCCTCTAAAACTAAGCATATCAAATCGTATTAGAGTTGTATGTTTTTTTTTTTCTTAGAGTGAAGTGATAAGCTCTTTGCAAGATGAATCACACTTTTATTGTCACTGCAAAACTTGCTTGTATCTTGTCTAATTCCTCCATAAACCTTTATAACCAAATCATATCCTTACTAGCCTCTGTAGTAGTAACATATTTATGATATATTGTGAGAGAGAAACAACCTTTTTCAATTTGGAAGTCCAACTGACTATTTTTCCACCTACAATAAAAACATACATTGTAGTGCTCCTCCTACTATCAATATCTTCTACTAAATTTGAATCAATGTAGTCTTGTATGTTGAACAAGAGCATCCAAAACATAAAGACTTATTTTTTGTAGATCTCAAATACTTGAGAATACACTTTGTTGCATTCCAATACTCTTTTCCATGATTATTCATATACCTTCTCACAACTCCCACTACATGTGCAATATTGGGTCTCGTACACACCGTGACATATATCAAACTGCCAATTGTTGAAGAGTATGAAACCTTAGACAAGTACTACATCTTCATATGTCTTAGAGTATGCATTAAGAATGCTAGAATAATAATAAGTCACTTTATCTATTCAACCACCATGCATTCATTGCATTCCTCTTCTTGCTTCTTTTCTTGTATCTGATCCTTGTACATGAATTTTTCATTGAAAATGACATCTCCACTACCAATGATTTTATGATTCTCAAAATCTCGTAAACAATAACCTAAATCATTAAATCCATATCCAATAAAAGTACACTTCTTGGATTTTTCCTCAAGCTTTGATCAATTTTCTATATCAATATGGCCAAATACTTCACATCCAAAAGTTTTGAGAAATGAGTAGTTTACCTATTTACTTGTCCATGCCTCCTTCAGAATACCACCATCCAAAGAACTAGAAGGCCCTCTATTTAACAAAGTAAACAACAATATCTATAGCATCTACCTAGAAATATAATGGTAATCTTGCATGCAATCTCATGTTCATTTTATACTCCAATATTTTTCCGTTCATCCTTTCATACACATCATTTTCTTTTGGAGATATATGAACTATCAATTGTCTATAAATACCATGGTATGAATGTATTAGCTATCAAACTATCTTCTACAGTACTCACCTCCATTATCTAATTTGAGACACTTCATCTTGTTTCTTGTCTCATTCTCAACCATAGCTTTCCATTTCTTAAAGGCTTCAAATACATCATATTTTCTTAGAATGAAATAAACCTAAGTTTTCCTATTTACATCATCAATGAAAGTAACATAATAATAAGACCCACCAAGATATGGTACTTGGGTTAGCCCCCATACATCAGAATGCACAAGTTCTAACTTTTCACTTTTGTTTTCCTTCTCAACTCTAAGAAATATGACCCTCATTTATTTTCCATAAACACAATTTTTACAAAAAATCAAAATGAACCAATTTGAAACATGGAAATAAATTCTTTAAATAGAGAAGCTTCATCCCCTTGTCACTCATATTCCCAAGTTGATTATGCTATGCATTTGTATATGTTATTGTATAAGATAGTGAAATAGAATAATCATTATTACCAATACATAATATAATGTACCTATCTATTCCCTTTTCACTATTATTAATGAGTCTTTAGTAACCTTCCATGAATTGTCTTCGAATATGACTAGCAACCTTCACTTCCTAGTTGTCCTACATAATATTAAATTTATTCTCAAATCAGGAACATGTCTCACCTCTTTTAGTGGTCATTGATTTAAATTGGTTAATTTTATATGTATGTTTTCCTTTCAAACAATTTTGCATGGCTCATCATCACCTAAATAAATGTGTCCAAAATAACCTTGAACATAGTCCAGATTATATTTTTTGTGACATGTGTCATGAAAAGAAGTCTCTAAATATAATACCCAAGAATCAATAATATTATCCAAAGAAAGAATCAAAGCATCTTGTAACACATCACTTGGTACATTTACTTCATTTTTTTTTCCATTCCCTTGTTGAGACCAACAATCTTTCATCAGATGTCCTTTCTTTCTACAATGCCAATAGTGTGCATTTACCCTATATTTGCATCTTCCCTTTGTAGATTTCCCACAATTACTTGGTCTCTTTCCTCTTTCATTTTTTCGTCCCATTTTCCTAATAGTTAAAGCATTACTAGATGTCTCCCCTATGTTCTAGAGTCTACCTGTTTAATCCATCAAAGATTTCCACATTTAGCCTGATGATTTTCTATAAGAAATATATATTTTAAATGGAAGTATCCACCATGCTGGTTAATGAATTTCCTATTTTTCTTTCAAATTTGCCAATATTTCCTACTAAAAATTGTGATTTGAAAATAATCACCACTAAACATATTTTTCTCTCAAAAAATTGAAAGATTCGCGAATAGAAATCCATTATGTTTTTCAAAGAAATCAAAGATTCACCAAGATTTTATCTATTTTTTTGGAGGGAGGTTTCTTAAAGTTATCTTTGATGAGAAATAAACAATATTATGATAATACAAAAATAAGAGAAGACATAAATATAATAACCTAGAGATTTAACATGGTTCACCCATTATGAGCTACATCGGCCAGAGAAATAGTTGTCCACTTATTTTATTATCCAGTGAACAAAAAAATATAATATGAGGTTTTTTCACATCATAGAACCACTTAGTTTTCAAGCCTTCAGAGGTAGTTTAAAAATTTAGTTAATGAAATTAACCCTAACCCTAAAAGAATATTTTCATAATCTTTTCCTTGTACTCATATACTTTTACACATATTCTCATACCTATACAAGAAAATTTGGGAGGGAGCCTTCTGCCCCTATTATGTGACCCTTTGGATCAGTGCCTCTGCCCAACAAGTGTACAATACTTGCATGATCAATTACTACATACCAATAGTGATGATTTCAAAACCTTGAGAAGGAAATTGGGTAAAAGCACAGTAAGCTGTCACCCATTTACAAAGGAATTTATGTTGTTCAACTTCAATAGTATAAAAATGACATTTATTTTTGGAATTTGAAGATGACGTAAGCTACTTAAATGTGTTCAAATGGATTAAGTTTATGATTAATAATTTTAATAATTTTTTTGAATAAGAATTGCTATGTTTTTTTAATTTTTAAAGATGATTTTTCAGTTGCTGAAAAATGCTAAAAATTAGGGGTCTAGTTCCCACCAAAAAATTAATTGTAAATAAATATTTTTTCCCTTAATTTCAAAATACATCATAGGTGACATATATAGCTAGTGCATGAAGAAATAAAAATTGGTTTGTGACCTATATTTTCTCTTTCATAACAATTCAAATTCCAACTCACTAAAATCGATAGTTTTCATCTTGCAACATATTTTTCATAACAAATCTATCCCAATCAAAAAAAGAAATATACATTCTTGAAGAGGACTCTCTCCTCTAGTGCACCATAGGTTTTTGTAATTTATTTAATATGATTTACTATTTTTTCTTTCTCCAAATCAACATCTCCTTGACTGTTAAAATACCTACTTGCAATATTTTTTAATTACAATAAACTATGTCTAATTAAAACACTATAAAATCTATATGAGGATATTCTTGACTCTAATCTCTACAAAAGGGTATTTTTTTATTTTTAAAAAAATTATCATTAAAAATATTAGGAGTTATTGAAACACTAATTTTTTGAAATAATTTTATCTTTATTGTAATTGGACCCAAAGTGGTATAAAACATGCATTTAATAGATATTTCCAATTGGAAAAGTTAAAGCACTTATCTAGCTTAGCTAGAATGAATCTAGCTAGACCATATGTTTGACCAAAATTAAGTTTTACTTAGAAATACTAAAATTCAGTTGTGCTGATAAGTTAGCCTAAAAGGTGACACCTGATTGTGCTTTTACCCAAGTTGAAATATTACAAGAAGAAATTAGAAGATATTTTTTCTTCAACCTGAACAAACCTAAGAGTGAATAAGATGAGGCTACAAAAGATGACAATGATAAAAGTGGTGAAGAATTTGTAGAAGCAGTAGTGGTGAAGAATTTGGAGTAATAGCAGTAGTGGTGAGTGTATTGTAAAGAATATGAAAGAGACCAATGATTAATATCCCTACATTCAGTTGAAATTTGAATCTTAAAGAAATAATTGGTGTAAAGTTCCAAAATTAATAAAAAGTAGATTAATTAGAATAATTAATTATGTGATCCCAATATTTAAATAATATTGTAACTTGAATTAATTAATTTATTAAATTCTTATATTGTTTGATATTTTTGGGCACAATCCTATTTGTAACTTTTGGACCTACATGAGGCTGATGAGACTCACAAGGAGTTTGTCTAGTGCTTTGGGTTCCTGGTACTGGTTGTCTGTCGATTTTTTGTTGGTCTTTGGTTTTTGGTTTTTTTAGGTTATTTTGTTGATTATAGTTTTAGTGGACTGCTCCCTAGTCCCATCCCTTTTTAGTGTCCTTTAATGATAAACTTTTATTCTAGCTTGTACGGGGTTTCGGGTCCCCTTTAAAACCTAGTTTTTCCTGCAATCAAAAACTTTTGGACCTACATAAAATTATATTAGGATAAAATATTTTTTATTGGTGGTGTAGACCTCATATTTATTTTTCTTCTAGGAAGGAATTGTAATGTTTTATTACTCATTTGATCTCTTTATATTTGTCATTCCATAAATTAATGTTTTTGAGGTGCAAGACCCTCCCTAGTATTTAATTATAGTTTTAATAGTTAGAATCTACCCTAATATGCTCCTTCACACAAGTTTCTGTAGTCTATTTTAGAGATAAAATTATTCAAATATTGAAATCTATTCTTTATCTTCTCCATATCAACATTATTATGAATTCACATATCTATCTCTATGTTGGAAATTATATTATGAAGATCACTATGCATTATGAAACTAAATAATTGAAATAATTTTGATGCCTACTAAAAGTTATTTCAATTGAATTTCATATTGGATCAATGGTAATATTTATCGAAATAAGAGTGCAGAAATCTTCATATTTGGTTAACTATTCTAAAATATGACATTCAAAACTTCACAGTTGACGTATGATCTTTTGAAAATATTTTAGTGGAATTTTGAAAGTCATGGGATTGGAGTGATGGATTTAGCTTGATTAATATTAAAATGTGAAGGTGTCTCAAGATATATCTAGAGTGGTGAACAATTCAGCATTGGCGACACTTCCTACTACACTAAATTCAAGAGATTTACACAACCTTCATAATTGTATCATAATCATTATTAGGTCAGTCGTTATTCCATTAAACCATCACCACCATTTGCGCTCAAGGATGTATACAATTAGAAATTTTTTGCATGGATATTGTCATACTAGATCATTGATATGATATTATCAAGTGATACTAGTAACTGTGTGATAAGTAGGGGTCATTATTTCTACATTAGGATTGAATAATTATAACTATAATGTTATTTATCATAAAAAATATTTTTCACCAACACTGTCTTAGATTAGGTTTGACTCCAATTGTGCAATACACATCAAAGGAAATTTTGTTTATCCACAAACATTATCAAATTTAATATTGGTCCATAACATAGATCGCTACATTTTTGTGTATATAATATAAATACCATCATAAAAAGACTAATCATAATGTATACAATCCTTCACCCGATTAGATTGGTTAGAGTTTATCTCTTATTTTTACTCATCAATTTCCTATTATTGTGATTTGGTTTATTTATATGTCTAGTATATTGTAGTGGCATTAGAGCTGGTGATATTTCCAACATATCAAGGGATCAAATCATGACAACAAGTGATGGAATAGAAAATTCATATGTGGATATGAAAAACTTGTTGACAAAGTTAACAAGAAGTTCACAAAACACATGGGAGAGCATGGAAAGACAATAGTAATAGATGGAGGATATGCTCAATCACTTGACAGAAGAAAGGACAAAGGGATTTAAAGGGAGCTCACTTTGCTCCAATACAAGGATGATAATATTGGATTTCCTTTTGAGGATTCAGAGATTAGAATTGCATATGCTCTCTTTGACTAACTTTTTAAAATAATTCAAGTAGGAGTGGGTTTATAGTTGATGGAAAATAGTCACATGTCTTAAGGAATATATAGACCTTAAGGATGGGGTATCTATCCTCCAAGGTTAATGGGTACTACAATAACAATTTGAGATTGAAGATTAGATATAAGGATGATAGGATACATGGTACCATGGATCCTAAGGAGGATAAAGAGATGCTCAAAGTTTCAATTCAGCAACATGAGGATATGGACAAGAAATAATTAGCAAATATTCTTTCAAATGGAGAACATCTAAATATTCAAGATAGAGACAAGGACAAAGAAATTTCTTACAAGATGTTTTCCAAACTTGCATTGGTTGATTAGCTTCATGAGGATGTAGACTCTGCCAATGATCCCTTACATGAGAAAGACATAAAAGTCAACAAAGTATGGGTTGAAAAACACAGAACCTGTTCGAGACATTGGTTGCTTGCAATTTGATTTCATAATAGCAATGAGAGAAGAGCATGAGGTAAAGGTTCCAATCCAAAGTTATGTTAATGATACCCATCAAACATGATGTCAAATTATCTTAGAGAATACAAGTAGGAGATCTATCACTTC
This sequence comes from Chamaecyparis obtusa, assembly GCA_027943335.1. Classification (NCBI taxonomy): domain Eukaryota; kingdom Viridiplantae; phylum Streptophyta; class Pinopsida; order Cupressales; family Cupressaceae; genus Chamaecyparis; species Chamaecyparis obtusa. Next base: position 8,957 of record BSBK01013788.1, on the reverse strand, counting down.
CAAATTTGTATGCTCTTAGATAAGCTATGGTGGTGATGAAATCAGATTTCATTCACCTTATTTATGATATTGATCATCTTCTACATATCAATAAGATGTATTTTGATTCTTTGAAAAGATAAGAGGGTGATGTAGACAAGATCACTTAGGAGCTTAAGGCCTCCCTTCAAAAATTTGAGAAAAAAATTGATGGGCTTGATACCAAGAATGCAAGTAGACTAGGTTTAACCATGGAGGAAACTTTGTAGTTAAGCATGCTCGAGCTGGAGTAGTACTGGGATGGGTGACCTCCCGGGAAGTCCTGGTGCTTCACCTCTGTGAGCATCACCTAGATCCAGTGAGTGCTAAGTGTTCCATTCATTCTCATGAGAGATGGGTTCGTGTGAACCACTACTCATGAATCATGGGTCAATGAGTTTGACTCAAAAAACTACACAGTTAAATCCTGATAGCAATATCACAATTTGACTTGCTGTGGAAAAATATCTCCTACTTATCAGTGGACAAATGGTTGAGGAGATGAAAGATAATTTTTAGTTTTATGTTTCAGGGAGAAGATCTCCTTGTTGCTTAACATCATATAATGAGGACGACCATTCCTAGTTTTAATTTGATGTCGACCCAAAATTAGATTGTTCATATTTATTGATTGATAAAAATGATTCTTTGATGGATCTGCAGGCTACTCTACACATAGAATCACTTATGATTTTCTTGTTCACAACACTTTCTTAGTTTGATTTGGCCCTATAATGATCTTTCCAAGCTTGTATTTTCAGATTGGTGATGATGATTTGTTAATCAGACTTGGTGTTTATATGGTACATAGTGATTACTTGATTGATTTTGATGTTTACCCAAATATAAAAAAAAACTTTAACATTCATATTATGGATAGTAACATTTCATCTAAGATCTATGGTATTTTGGAGAATATACTCCTTGGGATCACAATAATTGGTAGTATACCTATTGACATCACAATGAAATGGATGGAGACTCAAATTGAGTTTGAGGAGTTGTATCTTTGATATTAGAGTAGGCTTTTTATTTTCCTTATGTTACGTGGTATTTATTTTTTCCTACACATATTTTACATAATATTAATTAAGTTATAAGGATTAGTTAATATGAGGACATGTAGTGAAATACTTGAGAAAAATATGTCATTCACTCTCTCACATGGGTAGTTGAGTTACACACCATTTTTTGGCTTATTGTACCACATCTCATAACCACTATTTTGTCATTTCCTAAGTGAGTTATCACATAGATGGGTTTCTCATCCTCTTTTCACGTTATTTTCCACCTTTCATAATTCCTTTTCTATTTTCATACAAATGAGTTATGCCACTTATTTTGAAATTCACCGAGAAAGTAAAACCTCCCACATTTTATGGGGAATGGTATTTTTGGTGTAATTAAATATTCCTAATTATGCTTTACTTAATCTTATTGAAGATAATGCATTGCATAGTATTTTTTACATGATGAAAATAGGTGTTGACACCTATATTTGCACATGGTATAGGAAAAATTCCATTTTAGGTCATGATAGTTGTTATCACATTCCCTTTTATGTGTAGGATCCACCTTTAGTACATTTATCACATTATCATCTACCATTGTTGCACATACTTCATTGCATAATGGACAATGATCCACCTTTCATGGACATATGATTCCATCTTGTATGGGTGATAACCTATCTACTCTTGGGTAAGTGCACCAAGATGGTGTACAAAAAGGGGGGTATAAGTGGCCACACTTTTTCTAAAATTAGGAAAACATGAACTTTGAAGAGAAATTTGAGGGTCATGTACTCAAAATTAGGAGTTGTGAAAAAAATAAGAATTGTAGTAATATGGATCTAGTTTCTAAACTACTATTTTTTTTGGAAAAGGAAAAGATTAAGATCTGTCATACATGAAAAAAATTTCTTGATGTTTTAAGAAAAGCATAACATAGTTGTTTCCATGTGCTTCACAAAAGATATAGTTAGATTTAGTATTCTACAAAACCCTTTTGTAGGATGATAGGTAAGAGTGACATCTAGACATTGTGTATTTTTTTGTAATTTTTCATTTAGTAAAATCTTGAAAATCTGGAAGTGATTGCATCTTGAATTTTTTTTGGAAGTGACTGCATCTTATAAAAAATTATAGATCTTGAAAATCTGGTACTTTTTCGTTTGTTGGACAAAACTTGCATCAAAATAATAAAAAATGGAAACTATCTTTTTAAAAAGTGTATAGAATCAAGTGTAAAAGAGTAATATGTAATCTTTTTTAAATTTTGTCAGGTATATCAAATGTTATTGAGAAAATGGTAGACATATGTCTCTAAGGACTGTAAAGACACTGGTAATGAAAATTAAAGTTTACTATGCTAATTTTGTCCAAAAATAGAAAAATTAATATGGTTAGAAATCTGAGAAGATGTGTGAGATTATGGTGGTTATTTTAGAGAAACCCACTTAATCATTTTTAAACATGATGACAAGGAAGTTGAGAAATAATCTTGGAAGATGAAAAAGCATGTAAAGGGACAAAATTGGAAGGAAATGGGCATGCAAGCCTTAGGGTTATTTTCCAATTCTCTTACCAATACATAATGCATAAGGGTTCCTATGTGCTAAATAAACCACATAGGTTTTGCAAAACCAAAAGTACCATTCCAAGCTCTGCATAACCCATACAGGTTATGTAGACCTAAAATCATCATTTTTACTTCTACAAAACCATCTTGAGTTATGAAGAAATTAAAAATATTCTTATAAACTTAGTGTACACACACACGCACACACACACAAACACACATGCATGTCTCTCCTCATTCACTCTCTCTCACATCGTTATTCCCCCATCACTATCTTTTTCTATTCTGAGCCCTAATTGTCATATATATATATATATATATATATATATATATATATATATATATATATATATATATATATATATATATATATATATATATATATATATATAATATATATATATATATATATATATATATATATATATATATATATATATATCTCACACACACACACACACACACACACACAAGTTTTAGTTCTATAGAACCTGCAACATTATGAGGAAATATGAATGTTAATCCTTTAATCTCAATGGAACATGTGCATGTTATATTGAGCTGAATATATTATTCCTAATGGACAAAAAATAGCATTGAAACTTGTTCTAAGGGCCCACGGTTGTTTTTCATATCTTTCTGTGATAGTATCAGACAATTTAAAATTTATTTTTTGTCACATTTGATTTAAAATGATTGATTTCTTTTATTTTTTGGATTATTCTTGAGGTTATTTTAGTGCTATTTCTTTATATTATAACAAAATGAAGATAGTTCACTATTTTTTTGGTAAGTTTTTTAAAAAATTGTAGTTCTTCATAAGTCATGTGGGTTACGAAGAACTTTTTTAGTTCTTCATAACTTGTGCAGGTTATGAAGAACTTTATTTAGTTCTTCATAACCTGCATGAGTTATGAAGAACTATAACTTCTTCTTTTTTTGGGTTCAACATGGCTCAGATTTTCCAAGCATAAATGTTTTGAATTTCAAATAACCCACAAACGTTTTGTAAAATTTTGAGTTTTTTTCTTCATGTGGCTACTTTTTTTTACCAAGAACTTGGTGTACTTATCCCTTTATCATAGTCTCTTATTGCCTTGCCCAAATAAGTAGACTGATTGTGTACATTTTTATTATTTCCATCATCAATAGTATCATTCTTGGATCTTATTGCTCCTATCTTTCCATTCTCTTCTGTAAGTTATCTTGGTCTTTCATTTGACCCTTGGGGTGTTGCATATGCCTTAATTTTTTTATACAATGTTCAGTCTACTCTCACCTTCACTTTTTCAAGTGATAAATCACTAAGAGTATTGAGAGTCTTCTCAAAATTATTTTTGTCTCTATCCGTTTCTGTCATTTTAGAATTATCTTCAATTAGCTTTTTTAATTGTTGATAATATATTACTTGGAGTGCATGTGATCTACAACCAACATCAGATCCTAACTTAGTTCTTTCTTCCTATACAATCTAACATCTAGTAACAAGAGTTGTGTTGTCTGGTATAGCTCATTGTTTTTTTTTAATTATTTATTGAGATAATTGAAACTATTATAGGGTAACAGAATAATATGTTGTCACACTTTTATAAAGGAAAAAGGCTAACAACACCAACACTGTTTAACTTCAAGGGCATAAAAGTGATATTTTTGTTAAAAATTCAAAGATGATGTAAAGTGAAGAAACATGTAATTTTGGATGAAGTTTATGCCTAGAATATTTTTAAAAACATTTAGTCAAGAATTCATATGTTTATTTAATTTTTAGATTCTATTTTTGGTTTAATGAAAAATACCACAAATTATGGGTCAACTTCCTACCAAAAAAATATAAGTAAAAAAATTGGTTTTTGCACCAATTTTAGAATATGTTTTAAATGACATGTATATCCAGTGAAGAAAAAAGAAAGAACTATTTTTTATGTATATTTTGTTCATTATAACCAATCAAAGTCAAACTTATCCGAAATTCACAGTTTTCATCTCCCACCTTCTTTCCCATATTAAAAGTACACCAAATAGAAAAAACAATTATATATTCTTGAAGGGGATTCTCTCCTCTAGTGTTGTAGATAATTTTAAAATTTTTCTGATTTGATTTACTAATATTTTATTTTCTGAACCATCATCTTCTCAAAACTTAATATATACGACTTACAATATTTAGTAAATTTGATAAACTTTTTGTAGTCAAAATATTATAAAAATTATATATCCCATATTCTGATTTTGAGGTCTACAAAAGGGTATTTTTACTTTTTTTAAGTTGGTTAATTTTTATAGTGAAAAAAGATACAAAATTTGAAACTTCTGTAATTCTACAATTTACCTGGGGTCTAGCTGTCACATGGCATGCCACATCACATAGTTTGACCGAGTAGGACTCAATTGAGTTGGATTTAGTCAAACTCCACTCAACTGAACTTCAGTCGTAGTTGGCACCCACATGAGTGGTTGCATGAGTGACCTACCCCTTCGACTACATATATAATAAAGGTGGTTTTTTTAGAATTTTAGAAATTCAAAAACCACTTTTATTTTAATAAGTGAAGTGTTTTGACTTAAAAAGTGGTATTTTGCAAAAGAATACAAAGGATTTTTGTTGGAGGAGTGTGAAGGAGTTCTTTTTATCAAGGAGTATTAAAGTAAAATTTCTTGCTATACTTTGTGCAATGGAAAATAAAAGGAATACATCAAGGAAATATGATCTCAAAAGGGATGACAAAATGAAAGGCCATACGAAACATAATGAAGAGAAACTAGTCGATGTTGAAGAAGAACCTATTGTTGTTGAAGAATATGCAACTCAAGTAGAGGATAAAATTTGGTAGTAGTCAAGTACAAATATTGTCCCAGAAATGAAAAATTTGCTGGAGATGAATGAGGATTCGCTTTTTAATCATATTACATCTGAGCACATGCTACCTGTAAGCACTATTAAAATGCATCTTAGAAACATGTGGAAGGAATATTTTGAGAATAAATTTTTGGTGGAATAACATAATTATTTTCCAACTTATTCAAGAAAAGAGAAATGACTCTAGTTTTGGAGTTGTTTAGTGTTGATAATAAGAAAAGCACAAGAGGTCAAGTAAAAGAAAAAGTAATTTAAAATTTATAAGATGCATTGAATCTTGTTAATAAAACAAATCAAGAACCTAATTCAATTTCTACTTGTAGAGGGGTCAATGCACAAAGTTGGGTGCCAATTCTGTGGAAGTCTTGTAGAACTGAAAGATGTCACTCAAAATGAGTGTTCGTTTTAGGTTCAGGCGCTTGATCCTAAATTCAAAAAATGGGTGCCTATTTTTTTTCAAAATGGGCACCCATTTCAAAATAGGTGCCTATTTATATATTTTTTATTTTATTTTATTTTTTAACAATTAAAAATGAATTTTAAGAATTTAATTTAAAAAAAAAAAATAGTTTCCCATTTTTTAAATTTAAATAACAGGTGCTCATTTCTGAAAACATGAGTGGGAAGCATACATTCACCTTAGATTTCATTCCAAAAGTGGTTTGGTTTAGGCTTGGTAGAACGAAGCCTATGCCTTGACCTCCAAGAATTTGGTGAAGGCACTAGAATGTCAGATTTCTACCTTGATATAATTTTTTTAGGGTCTTCCTGATTGTATCTTTTTACAAAATAAAAACCCATTAGAGTTCTCATTGTCCTGATTTGAAAAATATAAATTTCATAGGGATGTGATTATTTTTACTAATTTTGCATTATTTATTAGCTAAAAGTGGTACCTAATGTAAAATAGCGAGGTTCACTAAAACTTTAATAACTTTTTTCTTTTTAAGTTTTTAAGAAAATAAATTATGACATCAATCTTGATACAATTCTCTTGAAGATAAATTAAGAATTTTGAAAAAATAAGACATTCTCATCAAATTATGGTGGTCGTACACCAGAGCTTTTAAAAATGTGTTTTTATAGTTAATTAAAAATTAATAACAAAAATTATTCAATAAAAAAAAAAGGAAACATATGCTCATCAATATTTGGTGTCTTAGATATATTTCCCCAGAAGGAATTGCAAAAATTCATTTATTTAAGTCAAAATATGGTGGTCGTACATGGCTATGGTAAGGAAAAATATGGTCATCAATATTTTGTGTCTTAGATATATTTCCCCAGAAGGAATTGCAAAAATTCATTTATTTAAGTCAAAATATGGTGGTCATACATGACTATGGTATGGTCCTGAAACATGCATTTTAAAAACATGGTTTTAAACATTCCTATTAAAAAATAATTTATACCATGTGGGCATTTAAAAAAATTACATATTTGAAAACTAGACTCTGAGAACTACATTTTCTAAGACTAAATGTTTTTTAGATTCAATCTCTATGTACCTCAAATTTAGACATCAATTGATAGGAAATTTGACAAAAAAAGGGAAAACACTCCCACTTTTTGCCCAAAAGTGGGACTCAACTTCTCGCAACCACCCAAAGATTTGATTATTATGATCTCTAGTAAGAATTTGACACATAGAAGACAAGTTAAAGCAATTTTTGAATTACTAAATGTATCTAGAAGAATAGTTCAAAGATAGATCAGGAGGATAAATATGGTAGATTTGAACAATGAAAAGAATTGGGTATATATCGAGAGACTTCCTAAAAAAATAGAGTTCCTGAAGATGTAAATTATGTGTCAAAAATATTGGATTAGGAACTCTCATGTTACTTCCCATAGAAGGGAGACACTCTAAAGCTAAAAAATGAAGAAACTAGTGTAAAAGTTGAACATCCAAAACATTTGTAGATGGAACACAAAGTGAACTGTTTGAAGCATGCAGGCAAGAAATTCTAAATGTGGAAAATAGGTCAAAGAATGTTTGAGATGTTGCACCCTTTCTTTGTTTGCATAAATAAGTTTTGTGAAACTTTTTGTTGTTTAAGTCATATTTATTTTTATCTATACTTGTAATCATATAAAAAAGTTGTGGCAGTACTTAATCAAGATATGATCGTCCCTTAAAGTATGACACAATTTGTGAAGTCCATTCTATGTGATATACCAGATGGATCATATGAGTTCAATATCTAGTGTATAAAAAGTGAATGCATTGATTATGGAAATTTTCATAAATTTCTATTACAAATTGAGAATATTGATGTGTTAGCGCTAGTTTCATGGAAGAGATTTGAATATGAGACATAGCAAACCAAGACAAGAGAGGAATCCAAAAAAATTAAATTGAATGAGAGTGAATTGCTCTACCTTGAGTTTATGAACAAATTTCAAACTATGATTTATCCACATATCCAACATTTTCATGGTGTATGATGCCAAGCTAAACAATTTCATGAACCAAAATTGTTTTCCACCTAGTTGTGTTCTTTCAATTGTCAATTTTTTTGAGAACTATACATTTCCACCTCAATCAAATCTCTAAGATCAATATTATCATTCTGAATAATTTACCTTGGATGATGTAGGAAGTATTGATAAAAAACAACACATTATCATCAAGGAGGTTCAGTTATATATCAGTGAAGAAAGGGTACATGATAGGAGCTGTGGCTCATTATTTTGGAATTCTTTTTGAAGATCTTTTGAATCACGAGATAAATGTTTCACAACACTAGATTTGGTCTGATGGTTGTTCAGGTAAGTACATTATCTTATTCAATTCTAGTATATGCATAATTTTATTTTATATATTTTATTAAAAAATGATTATTTATACATGTGTGTCTACAAATTTTCGTGTAGGGAAATTTTAAGTCTACAAATTCTTTAATTCATTTTCAAGAGAGTAATGGGGATTCAAAAATTTTAGTGTTGTATTATATTTCATTTGGCTACCCTATTAGGAGACTAGCATGGAAGGGGATTCTCCATCATCTTCTTATTATGAGAGAGTCTATTCAAGTTCAAGAAATATTTGTGATGAAAATTATTTGGTGAACTTATGAAGATATGAAGCATTGATTTCTCTTGAATGAGACTAGTTTTCTTACTAATATTTCTATCAAACATTCTCATATTTTAATAGATATTGATTGATCTATCTTTACGATTGTCAATCAATTGTTGGTATTAGAAGTTTACATCAAGTGATGAATTCAAGACACCACAAGATACTATTCAGTCAAGTAAGAGATAAATCATTCTTTTTTGATGACTATGTTCAGAATAATACAATAGTCAATGTGACAATATTGCAAATAGATATGTTTCACAATGGGATATGAAAGAGTTAATCAAAATGTTGTCTTATGAAGACAATGACAATGAAATATACATTCATGATCCTATATATTCAGCTAATTATAAATGTGTTTTGGATTTAGTTGTTATAGGTACGTGCAACATGTTCCTTTTATTTATTTTTTTT
>BSBK01013787.1:0-47500 GCA_027943335.1 Chamaecyparis obtusa | reverse complement strand
CTACAAATAAATAAGGATAAGCATCTCTAAGTCTAATAGCATCATCCCAAGTTGTTGAGGAATCATCATTGGGGTCCCATCAGACCCTTGCCTGGTCTATGGTGCGACCCCTAAGGGTTAGTGTCCATTGCTACAAAATGCATACCGACTCTAAAGCTAGCTTTCCCGTCCACTACCTGTAATGCATTCCAATCCAAAATATGAGTCACATTAGGAATATATTTACTAAGTGCTGAAACATGAAATACATCATGAATACAAGCAAGGTTGGGAGGCAAGGCAAGCCAATAAGATACTGGTCCTATCCTCTCTAGGACTTCAAAAGGGCCAACAAATTGGGGTGCCAACTTGGAGCCTTTTCGGTAATGGATTGGACTCTTTCATGGGCGCACCCTAAGAAAAAATAAATCTTCAAGGGAAAAGTGTACATTAGTCCTGTGAGCATTTGTATATTTCTTCTATCTATCTTGAGCTATCAAAATATGCTCTCTAATACACTTAACCTGTTGCTCCATATCCTGTAACATCTCAAGACATAGAAGTACCTTGTCCTCCAAACAATCCCAACTCAAAGGAGTATGGCATAGATGACCATATAGAGCCCAAAAAGTAGACATGCCTAAGGAACTATGATAAACATTATTATATGAAAACTCCACCAAATATAAATATTCTTCCCACTAGGTCTGTATGTCCATAACATACATTCTAAGCATATCCTCAAGAACCTGATTGACTCACTCTGTCTGCCCATCTATCTCAAGGTGATAGGTTGAACTGAAGTTGAGCTGAGTCCCTAAAGTGTGCTGAAGTGAAGTCCAAAGATTAGAAGTGAATACTGGATCATGATCAGATATGATCTTCCTATGAATTTTGGGGAGTCTCACAATATCCTTCATAAACACTTTGGCTACCGATGCTGCAGGATAGGAAAATTGCATGGGAGAGAAATGAGCTACCTTGGTAAGTCTATCAACTGTTACCATGATAGCATCATGTCTATGAGGGGTAACTAGAAGTCCCACAATAAAATCCATAGAAATAATGTCCCATTTCCATTCTGGCACAAGGTGAGGTTGCAAAAGACATGTTAGATGTTGATTCTCTACTTTAACTCTCTAGCATTCCAAACATCTTGCCACTTAGTTTTCTATGTCTCACTTCATTCTTGACCAATAATACAATAGACGTAGGTCCACATAAATCTTCTTTACCCCTGGATGTGCTAAGTAGGGAGCCTTGTGTCTTTATGAAAGAATGAGCATACAAAGATCTCCTAAAAAGGGCACATAAATTATGTCCTGTTGTCGAAACAATCCTAGGGTATCCAAGGAATATCTTGAAAAATGACCCTCCAAGGGTCTTCCTAACTCTATCTCTACTTTTACCTCTTAATACCAAGAATCAAAAGTGAGAGCCTCCTTGATATGCTTCTCCAAATCTGTGCTAAGAGAAAGTGCTGACAAACTATGCCTAGCCTGCTCAAAGCATCAATCATCACATTCATCTTCCCTTAGATGTACTTAACCTCAAAATCATACTCACATAAGAATTCCATCCATCTATGTTGTCTAGCATTGAGGTTAGGTTGAGAGAAGATATACTGAAGGCTTTGATGATTTGTTTGGAGTTCAAACTTATGACCCAATAGAAAGTGCCTCCATTTTACTAAGGAATGAACTACTGCTGCAAGCTCCAGATTGTGGGTGGGGTAGTTGAGCTCATGATCTTTAAGCTTCCTAGACTCATAAGAAACAACTTTCCCTTCTTGCATAAGAACTAACCCAATTCCTTCGAGTGAGGCATCTGTATAGATTATGAAGTTCCCCGATGGTTCAGGAAGCACCAAGATCGGAGCACTAGTTTGGTTAGTCTTTCCTTTAAACACTAGAAAGTAGCCTCACACTTTTCTGACCATACAAATTTCATCCCTTTCCTTTGCAAGGAAGTGATGGGATGAGCTATCTGAGAGAACTCTCTGACAAATCATCTATAATAACTAGCTAGTCCCATAAAGTTGTGAACCTCGAGGATGTTAGTCAGAGTTGGCCACTCCACTATGGCTTGGATTTTGGTTGGATCAACAATGATGCCATTTCTTGAAATGATGTTCACAAGGTACTTAACCTCAGTTTGAAAAAATTCACACCTCTCTACATTGGCATAGAGTTGGCTTTCTCTAAGGCACTACAATAATTGGTGAAGATGAATCTCATGTTCCTCAAGAGTTATAGAGAACACTAAGATATCATCCAATAAGACTATCACAAATTTATCTAGGTAGGTTCTGAAAACCCCATTCATTAAGCTCATAAATATAGAGGGAGTGTTTGTCAATCCAAACAGTACCACAGTGAACTCATAGTGGTCATATCTGGTGTGGAAGGTTGTTCGATGAATATCAGCTTCCTGAATTCTAAGTTGATGGTACCCTGACTTGAGGTCAATCTTTGAAAATATTTTTTCTCCTTTCATCTGATCAAATAGATTGTCAATGCAGGGTAAAGGATGTTGATTTTTTATTGTGAATTTATTGAGTTGATGATAGTCGATGCACAATCTGAGAGAGCCATCTTTCTTCTTCACAAATATTACTGGTGCACCCCATGCTGACACATTGGGTCTGATAAACCCTTTTTCCAAAAGCCCTTCCAATTGAAGCTTAAGTTCCCCAAGTTCCTATGTGGTCATGTGGTATGGAGCCTTGGAGATGGGTTCCGCACTTGGCACTAACTCAATTTGAAATTCAATATCCCTCTTGGATGGCATTCCTGGTATTTCCTTAGGAAACACATCCAAAAATTCCTACAATAGGAGATGATCTAGCGATACATCCCTACTCTTCTCTTTATCTAAGACTTCTACTGAGACTGCAAACAATTGGCATCCTTTGCGCATGCACCGCTTGAGTTGCATTGCATAAATTATGTAGAGAGAGATGGTTCATTGCACCCCAACAATCTTCTTAGGTTCTCCTGAATCATCTGAATATTGAATGCTCTTTCTTCTACAATCCAAAAATGGATTTGTGAGCATCCAACCAATCCATACCCAAAACTACTCCATACGAGCCTAAATGAATCACTCAAAGATCTACCAAGGTAGAGAAAGGTCCTAGCCCTAACTTGCAATCTTGAACATAAGAGTCAGAGGCTATTCTTTCCCTGGAGGCTAGCTCAACCTACCACCTATCTTCCTGCCTTACTACCTTTAGCCCACATTGCTCTACTAAAGAAGGAGAAATAAAAGAATCTATTGCTCCTGAGTCAAATACAATAGTGGTAGAGATACCCCTTAAAAAACCTTTGGTTTTGATTAATGATCCCTGATGATCAGCCTATCTGTAATCTAGAGTGGCAAATACTCGACGAGTTCTACCTACATAACCTATTGTGGGTTCTAAAGCGGCCTGTCTATAGCTAGCTATTGGGGTAGACTTCTGAGGATAGTTAACTACAATATGACCATGTTGACCACAAGAGTAACACCATGTATTCTTAACAAAATTTCTTCGCGTGGAACATGCGCTAGACTGCTGATAACTACCCCAACTAGAATTCTGAGGCATACTCTAAGCTAGTTGAGGATTTGGCTATCTCTTTACATGCTACCAATTGCAAGAATTACTTGGCTGAAAACCCCCATTATTTTTGTTGAAGTTGTTGTTCTAAAATTTCCTTTTCTAGTGATTTTGACTTCCTTTTGATGAAGAAGGATAGCTCTTAGGTCTAGGTATTCCTTGAGAGTGGTTCCCTTTGAATCCTATCCCTATTTAAGAGGCATTACTTCCATGGCTACCTATCTAACGTCCTAACCCCAAGGCTAGATTTTATTCCATAATATGAGCCTTGATTACTCCATCATTAACTGTCTGAGGTTCAAACATTTGTATTCTATCGGCCAAGTGACCATTGAGGCCTCTAAGGAAGTGTTGTGTCAGCATGGGTTCATCATCCTTATAACCTTAGTATGGCTTGAGTTCAAAGAACTTTCGTTCATAGTCATCAACTAACATTGTTAACTACCTTAAGTTATGAAACTCCCTGGATCTTTCTTGCCTCCAATGATCAAAAAGAAATTGGGCTCGAAAGAGTTCTAGGAACAATTCCCATGAAAGAGTGGTTATATCTATGTGAAGTTTATCTTTCTCTGCTTCCCACTAGGTTGATGCAAAATCTCTTAGGTGAATGACTGCAAATCGGGCCTTGGTATTGCTGCTGTAAGGATGCATCCAAATCCAATAGACAAGTCTCGATGGTGGATCCACCTTGAGTTCCCTTGAATGGGTTAGTCTTAGTCCTGAGGAGGTCTCGCATGTGAGAAGTACGCAAAGCGTCCTCTTCTATTTCCTGATCTCTCCTCCTAGTGCTCCTTTCTCTTTCCTCATGGTGAGAGGCATTAGCCTCCCCATGACGACCCCTATCCTAATGTGCATCTAGTCTCTATAATATCTATTGTAACAATTATGTTACTTGAGCCCCCTGAAAACCTCCTGAGTGGTTATTAGATTGGCCCCCCCTATATTCTCTCTCAAAATGTTCTTCTTCCTGATAACTTTCTTGATGAGATCTAGGATGAGTGTTTCAGGCACTTCCCCTTCTACCATGGGTCTTAGGAGGCATCCTAGACAAGTAAGGAGAAGGATAAGTTCAAGGTTGCTAGTCCAATTCTAGTGTTAAGTTTTTCCTTAAATCAATAAAAAGTTTAAGAAGCATGGGCAAAATTTTGAGGGCCCCAGTGTAGCAACTCAGTGCTTTGATACCAAAGATGTCATGCCCCGCAAGGGAATCGGGAAAGAGAATGGAGATTCTCTTTAGAAAACAAAGCCTAAGTAACGAATTTATGAAAAATTTTGAACTTTAAAAGATTAACATGAACAATGCATAATTTAACTTAGAATCCTTCTAAGGTTCCCTATGAGTAAAATGAACAATCCATTTAAGTTCATTAAGTGTACTAACAATATGATTAACTCTTAAAACACAACATTTGAAAATTCTTTAGAGAGAAATATAAATGCTTTCATTTGATTTCTAACTAATTGATTTCATCTATATTCCCTAAGCATTATTTCATGATCAATATAACATTTAAAGCATAATCATAATAAAAGAATTTATCTAGGATTTTGAACTATTTCACATATGAAATTATCACATTTGATTACAAACTTTTCTTGAACAACCATAATGAGAAACATGCCACTTTTCTTGAAATACTTATGAAAATCATTTTTCTTTTCAAATGATTTACATAAAGTTCACCCTTCCCTTTTCTTTTCCCTAAATCTACCCATTCCCAAATTCATCATTTTGAGATACATTAATAATTACATTACATTCATCTCCTCTAGGGAGGTAACAATAACTTTACATTGATTGAAAATAATGAAAGATTAATACAAAGTCTTCTTTCTTAAAAAATGGAACAATACGCAAGCAAGAATCCATAAGCTCTGCAACTGTGAAAGGCACCCTGATAAAAGATTTACCACCCAACCACATGGATACCAAAAGGCCCACTCCCCCATGCTAGGAGATAAACAGCAAGGTCCACAAGGAAGTGATATCTAGGCCATACCAAGGGTCGGAGTAACCTTTCCCAAATAACAACTAAAAATAAAATCAAAGTACAATCCCTTTCCCAAAAGGTTCTAAGGATAGGTAGAAACTCTAAGTGACAAGCTAGGTGAGTGTCATCACATAGCCCTCACCCCTAGGGTTGTTATGGTACTAGCCACTCCGGGCCCTGGCCCCCAAGTAGACACATGCAAAAATGAATGTCTTTCATATAGACAAGCACCATTCAATCATACCTATGCATAGGTACCTTATCCCAGTCCCATCCATAGCTTTTACTAGCACTAATGGCATGGGCGAGGCATACATTAATATTTTTAGTGTTTGAACCCATTCCCATAAATTTTAATTAAGTTATCACTTGTTAAAACAACTCTTCAATCGGTTATCCTGGTACTAACCACTTAGGGCCCCGATCCCGCACTGAGAGCCACTCCCCTAGTGTTCTTAGGTTTCCTACCCTTACCAAAATATCATAAACACATAACACTAAAATTTGGAGAGAGTTTTAGAAGGTTTGGTGTGTGGAAGAGAGAGGGGAATAAAGTTTTCTTTGAATACAAATGAAAAGCTATACAACTTTCTTGTTCTCTACCGTGAGGGTATAGCCAGCCCTTTTGTATTTGAAAAATATCCATTCCAATGTAAATGTGATTGAGAATGAATTTATTTAGTATTGGTTTATTTTGTTAACCATTTTCATATAGGTTTAATTTTTTTTTACGAGGCTTTGAACAGAGGAAGTAATCATTTACATTGACTGTCCCTATTATTGATTTGGTGCAATTAGTCAATTGTTTTGAAGTTTAAATGAGCACATAGGATCTCCACTTTATTTGGTTATTTTGGATTGTGGGAGAAGCCTATTCCTATATAAGTATGTTCCATTAAGTTTTTGAATGCAAGGATATACAAGAGGTTGAAGATAGAGATCTTTTATTGACAAATAATATAGTATCAGAAAAACTAACCCTTCGTGCGGCTGCCATAATCTTTAAACCAATTGTTGGATCTTGATGAGATTGAAATATGTTTTGAAAGACCTAATTATGCCCATCCTCAACAAAGCTATTGAGGATTTTTGGTCAAAATAAAAATTTATACACATATGAGTGCGGGTATGTCTAGAGGGCATAAATCTGTCATGTTAGGATAGTCATAGGTAAGATGATTGTTTAAATAAATTTGATCTGGGAAAGAGATAGACCAAGAGTAGTGACATATTTCCCAATATAAATCATAGTAAAATATTACCCAGAAAGTAAACAAATAATATGATATCACAAGAATCATAGCAACACACAGAGAGAAGGATAATTTATTTAAACAGTAATAGTTTTCAACACACTATCCTTTCGCCTACACAAAATTACATACATGATTTAATATATACATTTCAAATTCACAGAGGACAACATAAAGGAAGATTTAAAGAAATTAATAAATCCAATAAGGAGGAGCATCTTTCAGGATAGCTCCTACCTAGCTTCTGGCGGAGGAAACCGTTGATGAAGGCTAATTCAACTCTCTTCAATCTCCTTCCAGCACTTCTCCAAATTCCTCCGGATACAGGCACCAACCTTCTATTGGAAACTCATAGTAAAACTATCCTTTCAAGAATAATATTGTTCCTCTCTCAGAATACTATAATCCTCCTAAATGAAATATCCTCTCAAAGTAATAATCCAATTTCTCGAGTATAATTTCCAGCCAACCTCCCCATCCTTCAAAGATCTCTGCTATAAATCGGTTGAAGGATTGGTTGCATGGGAAAATCAACTGATGCAACCATCCCAACCAAAATGTAGTTTATAGTTTAGGCTTCAATTAATTTCATTAAAGCCATTCACGGGAAGGGAATAGCTAATTTAATATTATTAATAAAAAAATCTAATATGAGAGCCTTGTAAATAAATCTAATATAATTTTCATTTATTTAAGGAAAAGGAAATAATTTATTACTATTATTACTTATCACCTTATTTACTAAAGTTATGGTAAAAGGTTTACCATATAATAATTAATCCCTCAAGTAAATAATTTATTTATTATTATTATTTAAAATATAATTACTTTCACACACTAATATTTATTAAATATATATATGTAACCATAGGCATACGTGTGCACCCATATGGTTATGTGTACATATATCACATAATTAAGACACATTATTAAAAATATCATAAACATCTAATTATTTTAAATATTATTATTTAAATCAATTACTAAATCATATTCCAAACAAAATATTATTATAGAAGATACCACAAAACACAATTTAACGTTACTAATCACAACATCATACTCTCATCATTTGCATGAAACAAGCAACAAGAACCCCATAATCCAACAACTGCAATAAACAACAACAATACATTATCAGCACAAGGGGCTAACTCGAGAACTCCCCACCTAAGGGTAAAAGGGTCAGAGGTAGAGTTTCTTCCTGTGGGGTCTTGATCATATCTCTGTAACTACAACAACGATCAAGGATTTTGAGGGATCACTCAGACCTATGAGACCAGGTGGAGATGATGCTTGGTACCTGCAATCATACATCACCGAGAAGAAATACATGTGCAAATATATATACAAACAAATGAAAATGGATGACCAAGATCGATATGTCATGTGGACCTCAACTAAGTGAGTAACTATGACTTCCTCCTTAGTCATGAAAACACATCAAATATATATACATGAAAACATAAGACATCATAGATAATAATGGTTAGTTTCAAATCCTTGGGTTAGCTTTATAAATCATGTAAAGATAGATGATTTCAAACTTCATAAACATATAAATGATAATCATAAATGAGTGTATCTAAGCATCTAATAAGTGTATCATCATCTAAATAAGCATAACTATGAACATATAGTTCTAACCATCATAATGAAAATGTCCAAATAAAAGTCCAAGTATAATCATCTGAGAGGGTATTACACCCTTCACCAACTCCAAAGAAGAAGTAGTTGGAAGTGCAGTCTAGAGCACAAACAAGGTCAACAACTACAGCTTCACCACCTTTGAAGAAGGGAGTTGTGAAGATTTCCAAGACAAAAGATGCTTCACCAACAAAAACATACACAAAAAGAGGAGCAAATGTTGCAGCTAAAGCTCCAAGGAAAAGGAGAAGAATAATAAGAGGAAAAAAAGACCTTGAAGATGAAGAGAATGGAAAAAATTAGTTTAAAGTGGTCAGCAACAAGAACATAACAATTGATGAGGTTGCTAAGGACATAATTGAACATGGAGAACTCACTGATCCTGAACTTAGTCAGTTTGACAACATGTCAATCAAGGATCAAAATAAAATTGAAGAGGAAATCATCTAGAAGATGATTCATTTCAAAAGAGTTCCATTGGAATTTTCCAAGAAACTACCTAAGATATTAGAGGAGAGAATAAATAAAAAATGGTCCTATGCCTTGGACACAAAAAAGAAAATGAGGGAAAAATCCCTACTGTTGCCAATTCCTAATTTGTCTCTTGATGAGATTGAGGACTACATGACGACAAACTCTAGGAGATTTAGAGTAAAAAGTCAGGCTATGTAAATACTAGATGAGAATTTAGTAGACATAGATGAGTCTAGCCAACTCATTTGGACATCCATAGTTGAAGCTCGAGAGCAAGCTGAAAAGAAGGCATTCATCAACTTGTCTAAGAAGAGGTAGAGATCAAAAGACAAAGGCATTCATATTCATAATGTTAACTTGGCACAAGAGAAAGAAGATATTGCTGATAGAACAATTTGATTAACTCCTCAAAATTTTTGATAGTAGAAGGCAATCTAGAGAACCAATGAATGGTTTCTCCTTCCAGAGATCGAGGGAAGAGACACATCAGATAGGTTGGTTCGTGCATGAACTCCATAGATTGTGTATAGAATTCCCTAACATGATCTTGGGGATCTGAGTGTCCATCATAATTATCATACTTAGGAATCTCCACTCTTTTTGGGAATGGTTGCATGTACAAGTCTTTGTCAAATGGAAACGGACATAGAGCCTCCATGGAGAACTCCTTGGGTTCCTTTTCTTTTTCAAGGTTGTTAAGTTTGACTTGCATGGCATGCATCTATTTCATCATAACTGTGAGTGGAGTTTCTTCCTCATGCATAATGATATCTTCGACATTAAAGTTGGGAGGAAGTTTAGCTCCTTGATGAGCTAATTGTAAGAAATATGCCTCTCTGTCTTCTTTCAAGAAATGCTTCATCATTCTTTTGAAGTTATCATCATTTTGATATTGAGCAATTTCTTCAGGTATGGGTTCCTGATCTACTCCATGTTGAGATTGAGTTCTATGAGAACCAACATTTGTCCCTACTTGAGACATGGTAGGAGTTCTCCCTAAGATAGATCGAGGCAGAGTTTGTTGATTACCCCCATGAGTTGATGAAGGAGGAATGTAACCAATTTTTAATCGAAAGTTGCCAAGACCCTCATCTTCGTAAAGACCAAAATTGTCGAGTTTCTCAAGAGTTGGACCTACGTGAGTAGAAAAAGTTCCGGTGTTAAGTGCTTCTCCTGATTTCTTATGAGAGGAAGCTCTAGTTTCCACCATTAACCTTGGGTGAAACAAAAGAATATGATGAAGACAACTGAAGAATGAACTAAATCAAGATGATCAGATGACGCAACCTTGTCAAGGTTTGATTGATTGAAGCATAGATTTGACTTAGATGAGGAATACTGTGCCCTAGATGTATGGGTAGATTCCCAAAAGATAGCAGACAAGATATCACAACACATAGTCACTTTGAAGATTGATTGAAGATTGATAGTTATGACAAAGTTTTGACACAAGATGAAAAAGACTCAAATCGATAAAATAAAAGGCTATATCATATTCAAAAGGTCACTTTAGGAACATGATTGGATTCTCAGTAGTTTGCTGCTCTATTCTTGACACAGTGATTGGTTTGACATATTCTGGAAATAGGCTGAAAAAGCTAGATATCTAGCAATTCTGACAACTTTCTGGCAATTTTTTTAAACTTATTAAATGACTTTCTGCACGCTCATACGATAGTGGGTATAGCATGAAACAAAAATTGACAAGCTCGTATGACAGTTGACAACATGAAAATTAACTTTTGAAAATGAATGGATGAAACACTCGTACGACAATATACCAATTACCATAGGACACTCAAGGGGTTATGAAATGACTCTTTCCAAAACTCATATGACTTTCTGACTCTCTGGGATGACTTTTGACTCCAGAAAGGAATTTCACTTCAATTTTTGCAAATTTTTTGATTTTCAATTTTGGATTGTTTGCAAATTTCAATGTCCCAATTTTGAGGATTGTAATAGATTTGTTTGTTTTCAGTAACCAGATAGATAAGCAAGCATGCAAAACAACAAGCAAGTGATTTCAAGCATGTCTGAAAACAATGAACAAGGGAAAAAGCAACCTTGTGCATGAACACTCTAGTGACTTATTTGTGCTGATCCTTAGAAGTGCTAATTGTGTATGTTCCAAAAAGTTTTGCAATAATGCACATATTCCTAGAAAAATGAAAATTTGGTCTCACTAGGGTTTTTAGTAATGGTTTGACTCTGCAACTTTTATGATCCAAGAGGGTGAACTCTAATCTAGGCACACCGGGGTTTTGACATAGTCTGAGAAGTTAATCTTTAAGATCTGCTAGGGAGATCTGACAGCCCAACAAGAGACCACACTTGTGGAGATTTCTTCCAAAAAGACATTTATATAGTGGTTGTCACTACCACCATGAAAATGGCTATTACTGCTTGAGGTTCCATCAACATGGTTGACCCAATTAAGGGAATGTCCACTATAGTTAACCCTCTCTAAAGGTGACTCACAAGATATACCACATGGAGACTAGATCAGATTCAAGGATCTGGGTTTCTGGTAGTATCCAAAAAGGAAGTAGAGCATAATCCCCTAGACTGTTCACTTCACCAAAACATAGTAGACAGATAAATCCGATGTGCTAAGACTGAGATTATCTCACAAATATCTATGATGTCAACCCCTTATGATCTATCAACCTCTTTGAAGAGAGAATGCATCGATCAAAAGTTGAAGACACATGGATCTAGTAGAATGTGAGAATCTCTTAGTATCCTCCCTAGCTACAAGGGTTCCTTCATTGAGAAGAATTTCATTGGAAATTCACCCTCTCATGAGCCACAAATAGTGTTCATAGGGCCTATTTATAACTATTTGTAACAAAGATGCTGAAAGCAAATCTATGTTCATTTTTAGAGCCCAAATGAAATGTGTGATGTGGAAAGGAAAGGCACTCAAGCTAGACACACAAGATGTTCATTTTAATCCAAATTGAAATGTTATCAATTGAGAAGGTTACCTTAATTCCTTGCAATGCGCTTAGTATATTTTTACCTTTTTTTTAGCAATTCTTACACTTTTTTCAATAAAAAGCCAGTGAAAATGAATAAAAAATAGAGAATTTCAATTGTTAGGTATAGTTGTTAGTTGAAATCTGAAAACCAAATCTGACAAACTACCTGAAAAAGTGAAATGACAATTGAACCTTGGCACTGAAACTCGTACGACAGTGGGTTACCTCCCAGATGACAATCCAGAAGCTTGTACGACAATGGGTATCAGATCAAACGACAATAGAGCTTTCAGACTAGAGTGGGTTTCTGCTTGTGCGATCCTTGATCAAATAAACCATCGTATGATAGTGGGTATCTCCTAGTACAAGTTTTTGACAAAAATCGTATGAAAATTTTACAGACAGAGAATAAAATCGTAGCCTGGAACAGAAAAAGACAAGAAATTGATAGAAATTGATAAAATTTGAAGGGAAACTCATTTGAGGGCCCCACAGTGGGTGCCAAAAATGTGTGTGTGAATTTTGTACCTAATTTGTAGACAAAACACTTCAGTAAAACATTACAGGTTAGTTGAAATCAAAATCATGCAAGTAATTGAAAAACTAATCTAACCAGGCGATTTACTGCCTTCTAGTAGATGCGAGTATATATTCTCAGATTATACCGAGATCAGTGACCTAGACAACACCTAAATGAAGGATTTGAATGCAAAATCTAGATATGGAATGGATGCCAATTAATCTATTTTTTTGGGGATTTTCTGTGCAATTATGATAAAAACTTGATATGAATCTATGCTAATATCAAAATTGATATGCTAAAATGATCTAACAAAAAATATTCTAAATGATATGGATATTATGTAAAATAATGAAAATCTCACAATAACTCGAATTCTCAAGATCAATTCTTTAGTCTCCAATTCAGCAGCATGAGTGTGCAAACTTGTTAGATATGATTATGAAGAGTTGAAGCCTTAATTTATACAAATCTAGGGCTTTGGAGGTGCATGGGAAAAGCCATAAATCACTCAAATAACTCAGGTTGATTTTTGGGTTATTTTTAAATAAAGGATAATTAACTCAGAAAAACATGCAAAAGCAGAGTTTAACTCAAAATAGAGTTTAGATTTAATTGATAATTGATAGTTGTCTACTTTTCTGATTGTGCATGTTTTATTTATGAATTAATTTAATAATAAAGTGATTCATTTCCAACTTAACTGATTTGAAAAATAAAACAATTGATTTATGGGTTAATCAATTATTTTTCAAACTTTTATTCAAAAACAATATTATTAAAAATTGACAACTTGCTTTAATTAATTAAATAAGAATTTAATCAATTATTCATAGGATTTTGGATTTATTGTCAAATTAAATAATACAATTTAGGAATAAACAGAATTAACTTCAATTAAACAATTAAGTGGCAAAATTAAATCTAATTAATTAAATATTGAGAATATTCAATTAATCAAACTTTAGGATAAATTGGATTTATCGTCAAATAATCATTAAATCAAAGATAATTATGATAAATAGGAATATTGCTAGGAATATTCCCCGATGCAGGATTTATGATAATCAATTAGGATTCGATGATGTTTAGATGTGGCTTAGGTTAGGACTTTGATGTCGATCTCGTTCGAATTGTCGATAGAGGAGGTTAATGAACATATAGCCCATTTTTGGGGTATTACATTTTTCCCCTCTTTGAATTACTATGCGAAGGGTAATGGTTTAAAGACAATCTATGTATGATGTTGAAACTGATGTTTGAAATTGAAATTGATATGAAACAAAAATTGTGATATGAGACAGAAGCTGATTGAAAGATATGATATGAAGATAATAGGTCCTGAATGACCAAAGATAATGTTAACTATAACAATAATTAACCGATGATTGCGAAAAAGTGTCAAAATGCTTGATTCTAAACCTTATGATTGTGAAGAAGTGAGTGATCGATTCTAGACCTGATTGTCGATAAGAATCACATTGGTATCACATCCGAACCCTTCAGTTTCTGAAGAACCAAGGAAATAACATAATTGAACCGATAGTTGCAAAAACTGATACAATTTACAAGATTAAGAGAATACCAGACTGACATGGATCTTGATGAATCTGGTATGCCCTAGTGATGATTGATTTTCCTTGAGCAAAGAGGTCTTTATGATGAGTTAGCAACTAGACGTGGTTGTTTGTCTTGATTACTAAGGAAAGATATGATTTCCATAAAGATATGATTTCAAATTAGATTACAGACTTTGAATGATGTGCAATACCATGCCCCCTTTGGGATTAAAATTGAAATATGACAAGAAAAAGTCAGTGTTGATAGTTTAGAAGCATGTTAATTGATTTGAGAAGTGGTTAAACACATTTGAGAATGAGTTCTGCATCGTTTAGAGGTCCTGTAGACCAAGTTTGACTAGGTTAAACCATGAGTTGACCATAGTTGACCAAGTTGAAATTTTGATAGTTTGATGTAAGATAATCAGTTAAGTTGAATACTAGATTCATGTGATGATTGAAGGTCGATTATGCAAGTAGTTAATAATATGAATGATCTCAGATTTTGATTTTGATCCTGAAAAAGAATTCTACTTGCTATTTTGTTGGATAGACCTTCGTGTAAGATTCATCTCTTGTTAGATTTGAAGAGACAAGTGTAGGATTGTTTAAGAAATGAAGTTCATTTAGCCATTGTCAGATCATGCAAACATGCAAAAATGCAAAGAGACATGTAGCATGAAATGCAACCTAAGACCTAGGACCTAGTCACTGATCATGTGTTGGTCATTCTCATCATTGAATTTTTAGGTTACTGGATAAATCAATACAATTCCCACTAGTTATGAAACCATAGACATATGAATATCAATTTGCATACGCAAGAATCAATACAACACCCACTGATTAGGAAACCATGGATATATGGATATTGATTTTATTTTCAGAATGTCGGATTAGATATAAGCACCAAGGCACAAACGCCAAGATGACCTAAATATCATGTCCATTTTGATATAGAAATTTGTATAAGCATCAAAACATAAATGTCATGATGACCTGAATACGCCTTGCATTTCAAACACATCAAGCAGTTAGGAGATCATTCTAAATCCAGTGTGAATTACCTGTAGTGACCTTTTATCGTTCACATCCTTAAGTAAGATCATGTTTCGCAATAGGAGAAAGAATTCTCTCAAAAAGATAATAGTTAGATCAAACTTCTTTGAATTTTTTGGGTATCAATGGTCGAGGTACGCATGGCCATCCAATTCGAGATAGAGGCTCTTATAGTCAGACACCATTTCAATCCAAAATTTCCAAAGTTGTTAGATTTTCACATCCAAGAGGAAAACAAAGAAAAGATTATGCCCCTAGTCATCACTCTCTAAATCCTATAAAGGATATCATTGTAGAGCTCATGGGAACAAAATATGAAAAAATCTCAATGTGAATCAGTAAGCATACAAGGAGATAAAAGCATGTAAAAAGCATAGATTGTTTTCATTTTGATGTTTGATTGCATTGTTGTAAATGCAAAATCTTTTCTGGAGACAAGATAGACTAACTGACTCAGATGAAGCTTCAAAGGACTCTGACAGGATATGACTCGTCTAAGATGTATTGGAGACCATAGGATATGACATTGATTGCCCCCAAGTGTTAGGCATTGATAGGATACAAACGCTTGAGTTGAGTAGTGCACAAATTGACTGTATTGAAACAAGGATATATACAGACTAAAGCAGACTAAAAGCTGGGAAAGACAAAGATTGCACTGATAGATGGAGCATTTTGAAACAAGTGGCACCCATTTGCCAAGTTTTCACCATCTTGGTAGAGATTCTATTTTTGCTATCAAGGTGCCTGTTTCTAGGTTTTCACCAAGGCACTTTTTCTTTTTCTCATTTTTTTGTATTTTTTCATTTTTTCAATTTTTTTGTGAATCATCAAGGTGCCTATTGCTAGGTTTTCACCAAGATGTTCATTTTTTCAGGACTTTTTCTAATTTTTAAGATTTTTTCAGGACATTTTACCATACACTAAATGCCTTAGGCATAGAATTTCTTCAAATGGAGAATGTTGATTGGTTCTCGAAGCTGTTCTCCTTCAGTCATTGAGAGTTGATAGGCACTAGAGCCAAAAGTAGTAGTGATAACAAAGGGACCCAACTAGTTTGATTTCAAACTTCCCCTTACATTCTCGATATGATTGATTTTAGGATTCTCTCTCAAGACTAGATCACCAACCTTAAATTCTCTGTGTCTAACTTTCTTGTTGTAACCTCTAGACATTCTCTTCTGATATACTCTGAGATGATCATACACTGCTTGTCTACACTCATCTAGTAGTTCAAGTTCTTGCAACCTAGACACTCTGTAGTCATCATCAATTACTAGACCATGCATTATGATTCTTAGTGATGGGATTTCAACATTAATAGGTAGTATTGCTTTAGACCCATAAACTAAAGAAAAAGGTGTAGCTCTAGTAGGTGTTCTAATACTTGTTCTATAGCCCCAGTATGTGTTTTGATACTTGTTCTGTAGGCCCAGAGAGCTAGGTTGATCATGAGATGCTAGTCTCTTCATGTCATATTAACTATACTGTGCAATATTTTTGATAGATTCTTATTAGAAGCCTCTTCTTGTCCATTCCCTTGAGGATAGTAGATAGAAGACCAATGTTGTGTGATCTTGAATTTGGCACATAGATCATCTAGGTCTTTGTTTTTGAATTCTCCCCCATTATCTATGATTATAGAATGTGGGATCCCATATTTGCATATGATATAGTTCAATATGAACATAGATATTTTCTTTCTAGTAGCTTGTGTCAAAGGAACTGCTTCTACCCATTTTGTAAAATAATTTTTAGCTGTGATTATATGGGTATGTCCATTAGAAGAGTGAGGATGAATGGATCCTATAAGATCAAATGCCCATTGGTGAAAAGGCCATTGTGTAGTAAAGGGAATTAGATCTCTCCCTAGAGCATGAATTAGGTTTCCATGTACTTGATATTTTTGACAATTCTTAGCAAATTTGATAGCCTCTTTCTCCATTTCAGGCCAATAGTACCCAGCCCTAATAAGTTTTTGAGCTAGTGTTAAACTGTTCGATTGTGACCCACAAATACCTTCATGGACTTCCTCTAATGCACGTTGAGACTCTTCCCCTTCTAAACATCAAAGTAGTGTACCATCTAGACCTCATTTGTATAGATCATGACCAATGATGACATATCAAGAGGCATTACGGATAAGGTATCTCTTTTCATGGTGGTTAAAGGTATCGGGAATGATTTGGTCTTTGAGATAGGAATATAGGTTTTTATATCTGGATGAATCATGACCTACAATAGTGCAAATCATGCGGGTTTCAGGGGAGTCATACATAGGATAAGATAGTGCTTTGACCAGGAACTCATAGCGTACCTCATGTTCAGGCTGCTGTAATAAAGTAGATAGTGTTGTCATTGCATCGACAGCCTTGTTCCCCATTCTAGAAATTTGCTCAAATGTGATAGATATGAAATACTTCTTAAGATCCTCTACCATTCTCTTGTAAGGAATGAGATTTTCATCTTTAGTTTTGTACACATCATTGACTTAATGGATAACAAGTTGAGAGTCTCCATGAATGTGTGTCTATGTTATTCTCCACTCAATTGCTAGTTTCATGCCATTTAAAAGGGCTTCATATTCTGCAATATTGTTTGTGCAAGGAAACTTTGATCTAAATGCTTTTGGGATTGAGTATCCTTGAAGAGTTATGAACAATATGCCTGCTCTAGATCCATTCTCTGTGTAGGAGCCATCAAAGAATAATTTCCATTCTCTAGAAGAAAGAGTCATAATAGAGGATTCTGGAAATTCCATTTGCATTGGTGTATCATCAATCATAGGTGCATCTTCTAATTGATCAGAAATAACCTATCATTTTATAGCTTTTCTTTCCACATATTCAATGTCAAATTCACTTAAGAGCATGACCCATTTGGCCAATCTACCTGTGAGGGCAGCTTTGCTTAGTAGGTACTTGAGTGGATCAATTTTAGATACCAAATTTGTCGTATGAGCTAACATGTAGTGTCTCAATTTCTGTGATGCAAAGATCAAAGCTAGACAAGCTTTCTCAATCATTGAATAGTTCTTTTCATATGCAACCAATGTTCTACTGATATAATATATAGCTCTTTCCTTTTTGTTCTCATCATGTTGTGCAAGCAATGCCCCCACTGATGTATTTGTAGTGGAGACATATAAGATCAATGGCTTCCCATGAATAGGAGGCATCAAAATAGAAGGATTTGATAGATATTGTTTAATATGGTCAAAGTTCTTCTCACATTCTTCATTCCATGAAAAGGTCACACCTTTACGTAATGTTTATGTAAAAGGTTGTGATATATCTGCCAGCTGGGATATGAATCTTCTTATAGATTGAACTCTCCCATGCAATGTCCTCATTTGACTGATATTCTTTGAGGGTTGCATCTCCATTATAGCCTTTACTTTAGCTGGATCAACTTCAATACCCTTCTTTGAGACTATGTATCCTAAGAGCTTTTCAGAAGTGACACCAAAAGAACATTTCTTAGGATTTAGTCTGAGACTAAATTTTTCCATTATATCTAGTACCTTGCTCAAGTCATTTAGATGTTCATCTCTAATCATAGATTTTGCTAAAGTATCATCAACATAATCCTCCATAGTCCTATGCATCATGTCATGAAAAATAGATGTCATGGCTCTTCGATATATAGCACCAACATTTTTAAGCCCAAATGGCATGACATTCCAACAGAAGGTGCCCCATGCACACATGAAAGTAGTTTTCTCTTGATCCTCTAGAGAAATTTTTATTTGGTTATATCCAAAAAAATTGTCCATTAAAGAGTACATCTCGAAACACGCAGTCATGTCCACTATCATATCAATGTTAGGTAGTGGAAAATCATCCTTAGGGCATGTTCTATTTACATTTCTAAAGTCTGTGCACACTCTGATTGATTTATCAAGTTTTGAAATAGGTACAATATTAGAGATCCACTCTGCATAGTCAATAACTTAGATGAATCTGGCTTTCAGGAGCTTCTCCAATTCAGATTTTACCAAGAGTGCAACATGAGGATGCATCTTTCTCAATTTTTGCTTAACCGGTTTGACATTTGGAGCTATAGATAAATGATGCATTATAAGATTAGGATCCAACCTTGGCATATCTAAATATTTCCATCCAAATTTGATCTTCTTCTCTATTAGGAATGATGTAAAAATTTTCTTCTCTTCTTCTAATAAAGATTGTGCTACATGAATCAATTGTGGTTCTTCTGTTGTTCCCAAGTTGATGGATTGAGTGGGCTCAATTAAAACTGGAGATCTATCCTGTAAATGACTCAGAAGGACATCAAATATCTCATCCTTAGGTGCCTCAAAGAGGTTTTCACCTTCAGATACATCTTTTATTTTTACTTTTGTAGGTTCTGAGACTGCCACAAAGTGGTTTTCACCCTCAGAACTCCTTTTCTTT
Organism: Chamaecyparis obtusa; assembly: GCA_027943335.1. Lineage (NCBI taxonomy): Eukaryota > Viridiplantae > Streptophyta > Pinopsida > Cupressales > Cupressaceae > Chamaecyparis > Chamaecyparis obtusa. The sequence continues at coordinate 28,018 of BSBK01013787.1, read as the reverse complement.
TTATTCTTATTTTTATTCTTTTGACTAAGATATTTGATGTCCAACTCTGTCATGCTAACGCTCGGTTCACTGATGGAATTCCTCATAGGCTCAATTGCATTGAAGTAGCAAGCAAGGGCATAGTCATTTGGGAAGGTATAAATACCATGGCTAGGATTTGTGGAGGTTTGATCAGTAAGGTCTAGATGTTGGATAGTCAAAGTGGGGAAAGATTGGGAGATAGTGTTTACGGATATGGATCTATCATCATTGGTCCTAACCTGATGCTCAAGTTCAAAGGTGATATTACAACTTAAGATATTCAATTCATGAATAGGCTCAATGTCATTATGGGAGTCCATCTCAACCATTGGTGGATCAAACTTGATAAGTTCATTACTTCACTCTAGACTTACGTTGGGTGTAGGTGCATATTGGTGAATAATATTGACATGTTTTTCTATGATAAGCTCATCTTCTTCTGGAATGGCTCCCCATTCATAGTCATAAGATTCTTCATCTATGCCTCTAGGAAATCTAACAACATGAGTAAAGTTAGGGTGAATACCCCAAGAAGGGTTACCCTCAGATTCTAATTTGTATTCATACTCATGGAAATCTTTCTCAAAATAACTACCACCTTCTTCTTTTTTATTGTCTTCAAGATTAGCTGGTTCTTGTGTGGCAACTATCTCTTACTCTATAGTAGGTTCTTGTGTTTCTACTACATTAATTATTTTGATAGGATCATCTTCTACATCAAGAAGGTCTTTGATCTCTTTAGGCAATTTTTCATAGGGAATGAGTTCTAAGCTATCTGAATCACTATCTGATGGTTCTTTTTCTTCTTTCTTAAGAAGAGCTTCTCCTGGTGCGATCTTCTCTATGACATGAGAACAATTACCTTTGAGGTGAAAGGGTTTCTTTTTAAATCCTAAGCCAACTTTGTCTTTATTTTCTCTACCAGTATGTGGGATAGGTGCCTCAAGACCTTCTCCTCTAATTCCTAGAGGTCCTTTACCTAGATATTCCATCTTAGCTATCAATTTGTCTCCTGGGCCATATGATTTAGAAGGATCTTTTGGTACTGTTGAGTTACTAGTTTGAGTATCATGGGATTTAGATTCATCTTTGTATAGCCATGCAAGCACAGCTTCATCCTCTTCAAAACCTTGCTTGGAGACTTGATCTGCTAAAAAATTCTTCTTATATACCTCAAGGGGTTCTTTAGATTCTAGTTTGGACTATTTCAAAGATAGCCCATAAGACTTAGGTGAAATAGGGAGAGACGTTAAAGATAAGATTGGCTCTATAGTATATTCTCCCATACTATTTTCTTTGATATGGACATCTTTGGCAATATCTTCCATTTTAGAAGTGGATGCTTCTTTTGTTGACTTAATGGAAGATTCTCTGTTATTGGGCACAAGTTTATCTGCACCTTCTTTCAATGTATTGCAGGTGGTAGATATGTCTACCAGAATAGTGACCTCTACTCCTTCATAAGGAAATTTCAAACATTTGTGGAATGTAGAAGGAATAGCTTGCATTTCATGTATCCATGGTCTCCCTAGAAGAATGTTGTAAGCCAAAGGTAGATCAAGAACCTGACATATGGTATCTCTCATATCTGGACCTACTTTGATAGGTAAGACAATGGTGCCTTTAGAAGATCTTTCTTGTTCATCATAGGCTTTTATAGTTATTTTCTTTCTAGGATCAATACCCAATTGTGTGACCAAGCTATAAGAACAAATATTTAGGCTAGCACCCCCATCTATCAACACACATTTGACTCTACGGTTCTAGATCAAGACCTCTATATGCAAGGGATGGTTATGTGGGTGACTCAAGGAGTTGTCATCTTCTTCTAATAAGGAGATATATTGCAGAGATGTAAGATGTCCAACCATAGTCTGGAACCTGTCTAAATCAAGGTCATCAGGAACATTGGATTTGAGCAAAGCTTTGTCTAGAATAGCTCTATGAGCTGGAGATATTTGAAGCAACTCAAACATGGAGATTTTTGCATTAGTGTATTGGAGTTGTTGGACAATGCTATAAGATGTTGAACTCGTATCTTTAGGATAGGAAGATTTAGAAGCATTCTTCTATTTGGAAGCAGAAGAAAGATTGAAGGGCATCTTAGGGACATTTGATGAATCTGGGATTTGTCCATTTAGATGTACCTGAGCTTGTGATCTAGTAATTGTGTTAGCTGAAGAATGATCGCTATCTCTTCATACAATCATGATGACATTGCAATGCTCAGAGAGACAAGGTTCAACCATATTGATAACATCATTATTTCCAAGGTAAGCATAATTGACCTTTGCCCTCATATTAGGTTGAGAAGATGAAACTTCTTGACCATGTTTTGGAAATGGTTCTGTGAATGTTGTATGATTGTTATTGCTCTTATGATTATCAATGGTGATATCTCCCTTATCAATCAGATCTTGAATAGTATGTTTCAAGCGTAAGCAGTTATTATTTTTGTGACCTTTACCCCAATGGAAATCACATAATTCATTCTCTCTCCACCATTTTGGTTTAGGCTCATAGTCAGATGGTTAGATCTCAAGAAAAGAGATGATGTTATTGGCTAGAAAAGTTCTCATAGCCAATTCTAAAGATTCTCCAAGAGGAGTGAACGTTCGTTTATTATCAGCGGACCACTTTTTATACTTTGGCTTCTTTTGAGATGATTCAGGTACCTTTTGTTCTGAAGCTTTTATGGCTTGGGTACCAATAGTTAGATTGAAAGCTGGTGCCTTTGATGGGGCATGGATAGTATCAACAACACCATCTATGACAATGCCTTTATTCTTGTTCTAGTTTTTGTTCTTGTCTTTAGAACTGGATCCTGATTCATACTTGTCTTTTTCAAGTGTGATTTCTCCTTTTTTCACAAGAACTTTTTCAATTTTGATAGCATTGTCTACCATCTTATCAAAAGATGTATGATCTTGCATTTGTAGAGGATAGTTGATCTCTGGGACAAGATTATTGATGAAGATTTCTACTTTTTCAGTTTCTGGAATAGGCCTAGCATATAGAGAGAACTTCTTCCTCTATCTCTTGAGAAATGTTAGGAATGGTTCCCCTGGATATTGTTTGAGATTGCAGATATCAATCATGGTGACTGGATATTGGATATTGTAGGAGTATTTCTGATAGAAAAATTTGATTAAATCCTCAAAATTTTTGATAGTAGAAGGCAATCTAGAGAACCAACGAATGGCTGCTCCTCCCAGAGATCAAGGGAAGAGATGCATTAGATAGGTTGGTTCATACATGAACTCCATAGATTGTGTACAGAATTCCCTGACATGATCTTGGGGATCTGAGGGTCCATCATACTTGTCATACTTAGGAATCTCCACTCTTTTTGGGAATGGTGGCATGTACAAGTCTTTGTCAAATGGAAAAGGACATAGACCCTCCATGGAGAACTCCTTGGGTTCCTTTTCTTTTTCAAGGTTGTTAAGTTTGACTTGCATGGCATGCATCTGTTTCATCATAGCTATGAGTGAAGTTTTTTCCTCATGTGTAATGATATCTTTGACATTAAAGTTGGGAGGAAGTTTAGCTCCTTGATGAGCTAATTGTAAGAAGTATGCCTCTCTATCTTCTTTCAAGAAATGCTTCATCATTCTTTTGAAGTTATCATCATTTTGATATTGAGCAATTTCTTCAGGTGTGGGTTCCTGATCTGCTCCATGTTGAGATTGAGTTCTATGAGAACCAATGTTTGTCCCTACTTGAGACATGGTAGGAGTTCTCCTTGGAATAGATCAAGGTGGAGTTTGTTGATTACCTTTGTGAGTTGATGAAGGAGGAATGTAACCAGTTTTTAATCAAAAGTTGCCAAGACCGTCATCTTTGTAAAGACCAGAATTGTAGAGTTTCTCAAGAGTTGGACCTACATGAGAAGAAAAAGTTTTGGTGTTAAGTGCTTCTCCTGATTTCTTGTGAGAGGAAGCTCTAGTTTCCACAATTAACCTTGGGTGAAACAAAAGAATACGATGAAGACAATTGAGGAATGAACTGAATCAAGATGATTAGATGACGCAACCTTGTCAAGGTTTGATTGATTGAAGCATAGATTTGACTTAGATGAGGGATACTATGCCCTGGATGTATGGGTAGATTCCCAAAAGATAGCGGACAAGATATCACAACACTTAGTCATTTTGAAGATTGATTGAAGATTGATAGTTATGACAAGGTTTTGACACAAGATGAAAAAGACTCAAATTGATAAAATAGAAGGCTAGATCAGATTCAAAAGGTCACTTTAGGATAATGATTGGAGTCTCAGTAGTTTGCTACTCTGTTCCTAACACAGTGATTGGTTTGACAGATTCTAGAAATAGGCTGAAAAAGTTGGATATCTAGCAATTATGACAACTTTCTGGAAATTTTTTGAATCTTATTAAACAAATTTTTGTAGGCTCGTACAATAGTGGGTATAGCATGAAATGACAATTGACAAGCTCGTACGATAGTTGACAATAGGAAAATTGACTTTTGAAAATGATTGGTTGAAACACTCGTACGACAATATACCAGTTACCATATGACACTTAGGGGGTTATGAAATGACTCTTTCCAAAACTCGTACGACTTTCTGACTCTCTGGGATGACTTTTGACTCCAGAAAGGAATTTCACTTCAATTTTTGCAAATTTTTGGGTTTTTAGTTTTGGATTGTTCACAAATTTCAATGTCCAGATTTTGAGAATTGTAACAGATTTGTTCATTTTTAGTAACCAGATAGATAAGCAAGCACACAAAATAGGAAGCAAGTGATTTCAAGGATGTCTGAAAATAATGAACAAGTGAAAAAGAAACCTTGCACATGAACAATAAAGTGACTTATTTATGCTAGTCCTTAGAAGTGCTAATTGTGTATGTTCCAAAATTATTTGCAATAACTCACATATTGCTAGAAAAATGAAAATTTGGCCTCACTAGGGTTTTTAGTAATGGTTTGACTCTGCAACTTTTATGATCCAAGAGGGTGAACTCTAATCTAGGCACACTGGGGTTTTGACATAGTCTGATAACTTAATCTTCAGGATCTGCTAGGGAGATTTGACAGCCCAACAAGAGACCACACCTGTGGAGATTTCTTCCAACAGGACATTTATATAGCGGTTATCACTACCATGATGAAAATGGTTATTACCACTTGAGGTTTCGTCAATGTGGTTGACCCAATTAAGGGAATGTCCACTATGGTTAACCCTCTCTAAAGGTGACTCACAAGATATACCACATGGAGAATAGATCAGATTCAAGGATCTGAGTTTCTGGTACTATCCAAAAAGGAAGTAGAGCATAATCCCCTAGCCTCTTCACTTCACCAAAACAAAGTAGATAGATAAATCCGACATGCTAAGACAAAGATCTATGACGTCAACCCCTTATGATCTATCAACCTCTCCAGAGAGAGAATGCATCGATCACAAGCTGAAGACACACAGATCTAGTAGAATGTGAGACTCTCTCAGTATCCTCCCTACCTACAAGGGTTCCTTCATTGAGAAGAATTTCACTGGAAATTCACTCTCTCAAGAGCCACAAATAGTGTTCATAGGGCCTATTTACTATTTGTAACAAAGATGCCAAAAGCAAATCTATGTTCATTTTTAGAGCCCAAATGAAATGTGTGATATGGAAAAGAAAGGCACTCAAGCTAGACATGCAAGATGTTCATTTTAATCGAAATCAAAATGTTATCAGCTGAGAAGGTTACCTTAATTCCTTGCAATGCGCTTAGTATAATTTTACTTTTTTTTAGCAATTCTTGCACTTTTTCCAATAAAAAACCAGTGAAAATCAATAAAAAATAGAGAATTTCAATTGTTAGGGTTAGTTGTTAGTTGAAATCTAAAAACCAAATTTGACAAAGTACCTGAAAAAGTGAAACGACAATTGAACCCTGGCACTAAAACTCGTACGGCAGTGGGTTACCTCCCAGATGACAATCCAGAAGCTTGTACGACAATGGGTATCAGATCAAACAACAATAGAGCTTTCAGATGACAGTGGGTTTCTACTTGTACGATCGTCAATCAAATAAACTATCGTACAATAGTGGGTATCTCATGGTATGAGTTTTTGACAAAACTCATACGAAAATTATACGGACAAAGAATAAATTCGTAGCCTGGGATAGGAAAAGACAAGAAAATGATAGAAATTGATAAAATTTGAAGGGAAACCCATTTGAGTGTCTCACGGTGGGTGCCATAAATGTGTGTGTGAATTTTGTACCTGATTTGTAGACACAAGACTTTAGTAAAACATTAGATGTTAGTTGAAATTGAAATCATGCAAGTAACTAAAAAACTAATCTAATCAGGTGATTTACTGCCTTCTAGTAGATGCGAGTATGTATTCTCAGATTATACGGAGATTAGTGGCCTAGATGACACCTAAACGAAGGATTTGAATGCACAATCTAGATATGGAATGGATGCCAATTAATCTTTTTTTATTTTTATTTTCTATGCAATTATGATAAAAACTTGATATGAATCTATGCTAATATGAAAATTGATATGCTAAAATGATCTAACAAAAAATATTCTAAATTATATGGATACTATGCAAAAATAATGAAAATCTCACAATAACTCGAATTCTCAAGATCAATTCTTTAGTCTCTAATTCGGCAGCGTGAGTGTGCAAACTTGTCAGATATGATTATGAAGAGATGAAGCCTTAATTTATACAAATCTAGGGCTTTGGAGGTGCATGGAAAAAGCCATAAACCACTCAAATAACTTAGGTTGATTTTTGAGTTATTTTTAAATAAAGGATAATTAACTCAGAAAAACATGCAAAAGTAGAGTTTAACTCAAAATAGAGTTTAGATTTAATTGATAATTGATAGTTGCCTGCTTTTCTGCTTGTGCATGTTTTATTGATGAATTAATTTAATAATAAAGTGATTTATTTCCAACTTAACTGATTTGAAAAATAAAATAATTGATTTATGGGTTAATCAATTATTTTTCAAACTTTTATTCAAAAACAATATTATTAAAAATTGACAACTTGCTTTAATTAATTAAATAAGAATTTAATCAATTATTCATATGATTTTGGATTTATTGTCAAATTAAATAATACAATTTAGGAATAAATAGAATTAACTTCAATTAAACAATTAAGTGGCAGAATTAAATCTAATTAATTAAATATTGAGAATATTCAATTAATCAAACTTTAGGATAAATTGGATTTATCGCCAAATAATCATTAAATCAAAGATAATTATGATAAATAGGAATATTGCTAGGAATATTCCCTAATGCAGGATTTATGATAATCAATTAGGATTCGATGATGTTTAGATGTGGCTTAGGTTAGGACTTTGATGTCGATCTCATTCGAATTATCGATAGAGGAGGTTAATGAACCTATAGCCCATTTTTGGGGTATTACAATACTACACTTGCCAATATGGACATAAACATTTCACAGGATGCACTAGATCACGTTGAGACCCAGATTGAAGATAACAAAGCATTAGATGTACGCATTGAGGATATTACTAATGGTGATCCTAATCATAGAGATGAAGATGAGGATGTGAATATTGTGAGAGGCACAACTCAAGATGAAGGTACTTTTACCAAGCCTACTATCACATCATTACGAGGTGAACTTCCTATCCTTGTAGAAGCAGTTGAAATTTTGAAAAAAGGAACAATATGAAGGCTCAAACCACAAGCAACTGATGGACACATTAGGGGAATAGGGAGGAGGAACACCGATAGATACAACCAAGCCTATAGAAACAGATGCAACTAAGACAAACACAAAGGGCCAAGATGACCCCAAAGTAATTGAGGCTACCCCACCAGACACAACATTAGAGGCTCCACCTTAGTCTACTGACACACAGGTTCCTAAGGAGTAGAAGTAGAAAGAAAATGTGTCAACTGGGCAGGTTACTCAAAGCACTAAGGTAAAGGATATTGTACCGTTTGTAAAAAGATCACCTCAAGAGCCGGAGAAGAAGAAGAAGAAGAAGAAGAAGAAAAAGAAACAACGAAAAGAGCCAGTCACATTAGATGAATTAATTTATATACCAAACTAAAACCCTAGGACCCTAAGCCCTGAGGAAATTAGAAAATATGGGGAGCTGTATACCAGAAAAGCAACACAAGAAAAGTTAAAGTTGGAAAGTAAGAGTAGGGAAATACTAGAGAATGTAAGAGATATCTTACAACAGGTCATACCAGAGGTAAAAATTAATGAGGATACTCCCATTATGGACCAAATTTCCACCCTTGTAGAAGAGATCAATGCCCCAGATACTGAAGCTAAGGAAAGAATAAAATAGAGGGCAGAATCAAAGATTCAAAATAAACTTACATAGAAAATCAGCCAGGAAGTGGCAATAAACAAGGTGAAGTTATCTGAGGTAATAACTGGCATTCAGTCTATTACTCAATTAATAAGTCAAATCTTGATCAAGCTATGCATTGTGGAAACCTTCACTACTGAGGTCAGTGAAAAGATTAAACAGCTGGATACTAAAATCCAAGCCAGTGCACAAGCAACTTTAACCCGAGCCGCAAGCTTTTGCAAAGCATATCTTGAGAGTTCAAGAACTCAGGTAGTTAAGAGAAGATCTTAGGAAACAAGAAGAAAGAATAAGTGACCAAGTCACCGAGTTAAAAATTGAGTTGCTTCCTTACTTGAAATTTTTTGAGAAGCACATTGTCAAAGTGCAAACACTTGTTGCAACACCAGAAATCTCTGTGATAGAAAACATCTTTGACATGCATGCATAAGTCAGTCTTGAGCACATTGCTCTCACCAACTTGAAAGAGGAATGGGAAAACATCTTGGATTCATTGAAGAAAACCCATCAACACATTTTTGACAAGCTACAAGTATACACTTTTGTATTTGGGATTAATATCAAAAAGGGGGAAAATAATGTATATGCCAAATATGTAAATAAATGCTAAGTATACTACATACTACTGGGAGCATGCACCGAAGGGGGAGTAAATTTTTGAAATTGTGGTATCTATGTATATATGGCAGAGTTAGAATAAATTTTGAAGACATCAGGTCTATATACATTCAAATTTTGATACTAATGCCAAAGGGGGAGATTGTTATCTCTATTTGAGCTTTAAAGATTGTCATTAGTTTCAAAGATAATCAGTCAGTTATCTATGCTATATATTCAGTAAAAGAAATTACTTCAAGCTACTCATGTGAGTCAATTAACTACATAAGCCTATACACAAATTTAGATCTCAATGCAATACCAAGAACAAAAGATATTAGTTCTAACCGAGCACCAATGCAATTTTACCGAGCATCAGTGTACATCGATACCGAGCGTCAGTAAACACTGAGTAGAATGGACACCGAGTGCTAATGTAACTACCAAGTAGTACTTATAGTGTTTACCGAGCAATACAAAAAATGACATAGTAATTAGTTTTGGCACATCTATCTATGCAGATGGTTACAACAAAATCATAAAACATTTTACCAAGATCAAGGATCATATATTGTAGATATAATCATTAATTATGATGATGATCTCTATGTAATTGCTAGATCTAGGTTAATTTTGTACACCATAGATCTTAGGATTTGTCCTAAGATATTGTAAGCTAATTTTGTTAAGCAGCATAAGCAGTATGCTATATATTTGTATTTCATGTCATTTTTTACATAAGATTGACAAGGAATATATGTTTGGTATGAACAAGAGAAGGATATCTTGAAGCAAAAGCCAACTTCAAGATATCTGTTATCAGATAGAGAAGAGAATAATACAATGACATTCAAATTAAGTAGAATTAGACAAGGGTACCAAATAGTTCAGAGACAAGATCTACATGTACAAAGGTTATATCTATTCTATACTACATTGATCTGCATCAAAAAAGGTTGAGTTTTCATTTCCATATACATCATATTATTTTCAAATCATTGTAACAAAGTTTGGTAAAATCTCTTAATAGAGTAGACCTAACAGTCTTTATGCAAATCTCTTAACTGAGTGCACACTCAAGTAGTGTTGTTGAAATCCTATAACTAGGTAGATCTAGGTGATCTAATTGTTACTCCTAATAGGGAAAGATCACCAGAAGTGATCACAACTTGTAGCCTTAACTGGCATACTTTATTATCTATACTAGTGAAGATTTGTGGGTGTCATTCCCACCGCAGTTTTTACCTTCTAACAAGGGTTTCTGTGTTACCAAAATATTTGTGTTATGTGATTGATTTATCGTTGATTTCATGCTATTAAATTTTACAAGTTAATTGAATGAATGATGCATATAATGGATATAGTACATAATTGAGTTTACTACTGTTTGTTGATAAAGTTTTGGGAGTTAAAGTTTTTGAGAGCACTGATTCACCCTTCCCCTCTGAATACCCTATCTCTCCATTCCAACAATAGTAGTATGTACTTGTATTAGTTTACTATAAATGATTGAAGAAATCATTGGATATAGGATTTGAATAGTGATCTCAAGTGGCTTTCTAGGATGCTCTTATTTCTCTTCAATTGATATTAGAGCTCAATTCTTTGATTTGAATGCTACTTGCATGTGAGAATTCATAGTGTTTCAAGTTTTGGGTACTTCTTCTATAAACATTTATTAGCTTGGAAAGATGGAAGGAATTAGTTTTGAAGGAACTGACTAATGATTAATCCTATGATAAGTGGAAGGATTGTAGTTGATTTAAATTTTTTAGTAGACAACATACATCTTTTGAAGGATGGTGAAGACAAAGAAAATGGAGTTGGTCATGTTGAAATGACGTTGATCTAGAGCTCCTATTTGATAGTGGAATTATTCTTGATGCATGGTTATTGGAAGATTTTTATTTTTTTACCCTAAATGCATAGAGGCTATGGAGTTTATCATTGGATGATATAGAATTTTCTCGATAGCCTATCTCTCTCGGATGCATATATTGATGGTGGTTGTGGAGTTGGTCTACTAGTAGGCTTAGAGTTCCTATACTATTTTTCCTTTTGTATGATTATACTTTCATGGATTGGATTAATGTTCTTTGGATCTAAAGGGTTTATATATATTCCTTAAAAATCTATGGTTATGTTCATCGATGATAATCCATTGTTCTAGGTTAAGTTATTTGATGTTTTCATACTTTTGAGTCTTCCAAATGAAAAGTGGGTGTGGATGTGCATGGGTATTCTTGAACACCATGGTTTTACCAAATTTACATGGTCAAAACAAAAACTTGTGATTTTCTGGATCTACTAAAGAATTATTTTTTATACCCTAGTTCCTTGGGGTGTTACTAGATGAGATAGTTATAGTTATGCATGTATGCTTTGTGCATGGTGAGAGGAGCTATGTTTCTTTCTCTGCATGGAGATATTAGTACGTGATCAGTCACTCAAAATTTTTGTGGTGATTCTTTTTGGATTCATGGACTATGGTGCTCAATGTGGACATAATTAGAAAATAAGACTGGTTCTTGCCTTGGTGTTTGAGTCATCTTGTAGACATGATTTTTCTCTTTAAGATATCATTTTTGCATGTCACTAGTGTAATATTAGTTTTTTATGTTACAATGATTAGATCTATGATTTATGCAGTTGTATGGGTTGATCACCTATTTAGTTGTGGTGAGATAACTCAGATGTGGTCTGTCTATATCTACTAGATTTGATTTAGTGTTGATGCAGACTTGTTAGCTAGCTTTTTTTGTGGTCACTTGTGTATTAGTGTGGTTTCTTTTGGATGGGAGGATGGATGATAAGTGAGTACTTGGATAGTCTATTTTGGGGTCCTATAGCACGGTGTATTTCCTTAGAAAATCTTGGTCTCACTTGTTGTGATGTGTGGACCTAGATGATTTTTAGATTTGTGGCATGGTATGTCATGTGCTTGGAGAGATTAGTATCATGATTTAGAGAGAGATTAAATAGTGATTATACATTCATCACATGATGATGGATGATCTTCTTTAGTGTTGTAGATATTGGAGGATGCCTTCGATCCTATTGTTGTTGAAGGGTCTTTCACATTTGTTGGTTCACTAGGTGGAGATGGTATCTTCATGTGATTGGAGATATTGAAATTTTGAGGCCTCAAGGGATCCTTGGTAGAGGTGTGGTTTATGCTTTCATTTGATATGTTATTGTGGTTTCTTTTATGTCATGGTTTTCTCTTGATTAATGGTTAGAGTTGTGGCATGATACATTTATTAGATATGATCATATGGAATATGTGATATCTTAGGAGGAGATGTTTAGATCATGTAATGATGAGTTCCTAATTTACCTAATTAGAGATTTGAATTTGGTTTGGTGTATTCTCTTTGTATTGGATGCATTGGTCATATGCCTAAGAAACTTCATGAGAGTGTAGTGATACATATGGCGTTTAGCATGAATCGAGTCTTTCATGGTACTCATGGATTCATAGAGATTTAGGTGAGGCTAGAGTTCTCTTTAGAAGAGAGATATGTTGTTGAGAAGGTTACTCTTTATTCTATTTTAGTAGAAAGTCTGAGGAGGCTACACCTTGGTTGGATGTGAGTTCAATAAAGACCTACGAGGATATTTTTTTTATATGAGTCATGATGACTTGACATATTGGAGGAAAATTCTCATTCCCTACCCTTGGTCTACTTGACAGTTTATCACTTGAGAAGTACTACCCATTTTATTTCAAGTTATTTATGGTTTTATTTCATATCCATGGACCTTGAGCTATGATCAGATCATTTTGGAGGGTTCATTGTGAGATATGGATAGCATGGTTATCTCCTTGAGGTGTAGTTTCATTTATGATGATAGTAGGATAAGGCAGTGGGTTGATTTCCTAAAATGGAAAATGTAGTAGTTTAATCTTATTTAAGAGTCTTACATCCATGTAGATTCATTATATTATATTATGTTTGGTCTCTCAAGGTTGAATTTTTTTGGATGTTATTGCAGATTTTATCTTGGGTTCGTAAAGGATATCATACTGGGTACAACTAGCATTTAGAGATGTTTGTAGAAGGACATGCTACAAGCTTATATTTCACAAGTTCTCTCTTTGGTCTTAGTTATCTTCTTGGATGTTTAGGTTCACATAACATCAAGTTCTTTGAGATCTTAGGTGGAGCTATGGTAATCACTATTTTGTGGTCATTTTTAATCACTTGTAATATATTACTTTTTGGTGATCATATGGTGGTTCCTTTATCTCTTTCCTTTGTTGGATTTGGAGAACATGGGAGATTTATGGAGACTGGTTGAGAGAGATATTTCTTATAGCACTTTTGTTGTAGGTTTTTCATATCATTGTGGATGGTCCTTGGTACTACATGGTTAAACTTTCTATGTCTTGTCATTAGTAGACTTTGTATGCCTTTTCTCTTTTGGATCCAACATTACCCAAGTAGTGAGAGTTCTTAAATGTGTTTGGTCTTCATCCAATATTTTTACCATGGAGCTTGTGGTTGCAGTTTATGGGTTGGTTATGTTGGTGGCTAGACCTTTCTGATGTTGGATAGCTTTGAGGTATTTTTGATTGAATACATTAGCATTTTTTGTGGATTCAATTTTTAGTCTTGTGGGTTTATCAGTTTGGTTGTTGTTCTGGCCAAAGTTTTATCTTGTTTACTAGAGGATTACTTCACAGTTGTGTTGGGATTTTAAGTTGATGTTATTGATTCTTTTGTATATCTCATGAGCATATTGGAGTGGTTTTAGTATTCTATAGCCTTTTTATCATTGGGATCTTATGCTTGTGTTGTTTAGATATATGTCTAAATGGATCACAAGAGCATGTGTTGAGATTTGTGTGGTTTCATGGATGGTTGTGATGATATAGTTTCCTCAGTTTGAATCCTTAGAAGTTGATATTGTAGACTCTTGATAGGTCTTCAACAAGTGGGAGAATGTTGAGATTAACATGTCTCAACCTTAAAGTCCTAACATGTTGAATTATTTAATTAATTGATTTATCTTAAAATATTAACTTCCTAAGTTGCCATTGACTTTATGGGACCTCTTGGTAAGGTGGAATCCTACATAGCAGGTGATGAGATGGAATATTCTTTATTTTCTATAGATTTGGCACACACTTAGAAGATATTAAGTTATGGGAAGCTATTGTCATATATTTCATTTTGGTATGAAAATTGATTTGGAAATTTCCTACGCTGACTAAAGAGTCTTGGTTGGAAATTTATATTGTGAAATGGAGTTGTATCTTAGCAATTGTAACTTATGGTGGACTTCACTTTTAACAAGTGGTGTGAGGTAAGGAAGGTACCTATTCCTGGTCATGGTAGTTTCTATGTTGTACTTGAATTATATTTGGAAAGATTACTATTATAGATGAGATAGGTGTTGTTTCTTTGGAAGTTACTATGAGAAACGTGTCATGGAATTAGCAAGTTGCATTATGAAACAATGTACCTCTTATGTGTTGAAGATGGTTTTGGAAACCATGGTCACCAACCTCTTGTGTTGAGCTCTATATATGTTTCTGACTTTGTTTATTTATAGTGTGTGAGAGAGAAGAGGAGTTCATGTCACATGGTTGTGTTGTCAGATATTCTCTAGGATGGAACTGTTATACACTAAGTTTTTGCCTTTGTCTCAAGCTCTCTTGGTCTTGATAACTTAGTATAACATGAGAATCATCTCTAGGTTGTGGGACCTTTGCTAACTGAGATGAAACCTCTAGGTTCTAGGCTGGTTCCTCTTGGATAATCACCCTAATTTTCATTTAGACATGAAAGTAAAACTTTTGGAGGGAAAAGGATAGAAGGAATTCTTGTAAGGGAAATGACTTGAAAGAAAACTACCTACTAGGTGATGCACCAAAACTAGGGTTTGGATCTCAGTATGTAGGAATGAAATCAATGAAAAGTCCACGTCTAGTAGGTCACAACTTACTGAATAGGCTTGCATAAGTATTTCATAAGAGGGCCTGAGAATAAGACAACTTATGACCTGCAAATAGACATTCACTTCTACAACTCAGTGTAGGATTGAGACAAGACTATTAAGGGGGCTGAGGTATACCCACAAGAACATCTAAATTAGATCAAACATAATAACACACAAAATTGCAGAAAGCAAGAGGGATTAGGAACCCTAAATTAATCACTGAAAACATGCATATACTTTGATCCAATAAGAGATAATCCAAACAAGGAAGCATAGGGACATGAAGGATTGTCACAAAATGCCTCTGCAATATTTGAATCATCAATAGGAGAAATACAACTATATGAGCTAGAGGGTAGAAATGATACCACAGATGGCCTTTAAGAAAAGGTCAATTTTCTTCTACAAATTGTCCAACAACTTAGCCCTAAGGCTCCAAAACAATATATACATACTCTTTTGTACACAAACAAGAGTAAAAAAAACCTAACTAGGGTTACAAGAAATTTATAATAGAATAAACAAACCCTAAAACTATTATTTTTTATCATAAATATATCTCTGCAAAACATGGCCAATCAGATGTTCATGCCTGTACTATGTTTCCTGTAGACAAGCAACCTGGATTTACCCACCCTACTGCACAAAAGTCTTTCCATGAATGCAAGAATGGTACCTCATAGGGACATGACTCGACCCATGACAGTCACCTAGGCCTTTCTCATCATCTTCCTTAACTGCAAATGTCCTGCAGACATTAATCTCCTTGAGCTACCTCACCGTTGTATCCCATTAAATCAAAAACTAGAAAAAACCCTTTGCAAACATATTCAAATTTGAATACCAACAGCTAGCTGGTCATATTAAAATGTGACCATTGATATTTCTTCCTTTCTAGCAAATGAGCGGCTCAGATTAACCTAGCAACACTTTATAAAACCCTTGAACGGTCAAAAATCCATCTTGGCATGTTTGGACCAATGAGAATCAAGCCTTTTTGTACGTCAGCATATTTGGACCCACCTCGAGCCTTCTTCCTTTAAGTCATTCAGCAACTATGCGACTGAAGACCTCCTCTAAGTCACAAAATCCTTTCTTCCTCTACAAATTTATTTAGAGATTCAGCGAACAAAGAGTTCATTGAGTCGCTAAGTTGTTTGGAGCACCGCCAAATCATTTCACGAATGAGAAAACATGTGAAACTCATCAGGACTACTGCCAAATATTCTATCAAACCTAGGCCCAGACTTGCCACTTGGCAATCTTTCATTCACTCTGGCCACTTCATAGGCACACAACTTGGCAAATGCCTCTGACATGGACCCATGAAAGATAAGATCCTAATCTAACGGAGGGCACAAGATCTCAAAGCCCCATAATATTCCTTACGCTCACACGCCCATCGTAGATCTCTTTTAACCGAAACCCGCTCTGACACACCAGACCCACTAGAAATCTTTGTTAGCACCAGGCGGACCAATTATATTTGAGCAAGTCAACATACCTGACAGACAGACCCACAATTTGCAGAAAGAACATCAGACGGTTGTTGCTAAACCACTGACTTAAAAAGTGTGCATCTTATCCTAGCGGCATAGTGATAACCACAAGATCCTACTGTACTTTAACCTTTTGAAAGGATCGGGAGCCACTGACATGTTCCTATTCATCACTATGTGGACCATTCAGATGTGAGCATGTTAGAAAGAAAGGACCCACCGAATGAAGCTCTGATGACAAATCAAGATCAACGGTCGGCGCATGATCTAATGCTCTAACAAAAACCTCTGAGAACACACACCGGTTGTAGATCTTGCTAACTGGGACCCTCAGTTATTTGAGACCACCAAAATATTTAAGTGACCATATGACTGAAAGGAAGCTAACTGCCCACCGAATCACTGACTATTACAGACTTAACTATTGAACTCTGGGCTATTACATGAACAAGGCATTCGTAGAATCATTGAATAAAAGATAATGCCATTGGAGAACTTAGTGGCCACATGACTAAAGAGAAGCTAATCTTCACCAGGTCATAGGATATTTTGCAGTGACTAGGAAACAATCAATGATAATGAGAATCATTGTATTCGCTAAGTCGCGAGAAGAAAAGACAACCACCAGAAAGAAAAGGAGAACTGGTGACTAGGCCAAAAGATTAAAGCACACATGTCAGAAAGAGGCCTTAAGTGGCTAAGATAAAGTAACTACAAATTAGAACAAAGGCTTAGGGTTTTCAATGGTTTTGGCACAACGACTAGTTTTATGAATTTTTTTTGACCTGCAGACTAGGAACTTAAATAATTTGCGGAGGCTAGGAAACAAAATGTGAGGCTGTGAAATTTTGTAGAGTGTTTGGCAAGGTGAAAACAGGGACCAGGGAATAGGTTTTAGCCAAATTTGTAGAATAAAAAATTTAGGGCAACATTTTGGTGATTTTTACTGGATGTCAGCTTGCTAGACATGGAAAACCAGTGGCCTTGACATATCCATTGGGCATGGGGTCATTCTAAACACAAAACTTTGATAGAGGGACAAAAATAAATAGCAAGACAAACTTGTGCATGAACACTTCTTGGAAAGCAAGAAAACTAGGATAGAAAAAGGGAAAGAAAACAAGAAACACATATCTACAAGAATTTACAGAGAGGGATTAACCTCAAAGCAGGGTTTCAAGTGGAATCCATTGACTAAAATTGGTAGGGCATCTCCTTCCAAAGTTGAAAGATGAAAAGCATTGGTTCCCTTGCACTCTATTATAACAAATGGTCCACCCCAAAATGAATCAAACTTTGTGTGTTTGCCAGGCCTAGACCTAAACTCATCCCACTTGAGGACTATGTCTCCAACTTTGAAATTTTTGATCCTAGCTCTTTTGTCAAAACTCCTCTTTATCTGAACCTGATGGAACTCCATATCTTTCATAGAGTTATCTCTGAGTTCTTCTAATTCCATCAATTGAGCATATCTGATCTATAAGGGATCCTCTTCATCAAGTAGGGCATATTGAGTAGCCAAGTCCAGAGCTAGTAATTCTATTGAAATGGACAACTTAGCCTCTTTTCCATACACTAACATGTAAGGAGAATTACCAATGATTTTCTTTGGGGTAATTCTGTCTAACCACAAGGTAGACCTCAGCCTTGTATGCCAATCTCTCCGATTGTCTTGCAGGGTCTTCTTGATTATCCTGATCAGATTCTTGTTTGTTGATTCTGCTAAGCCATTGCCTTGAGGGTAATAATTTGAACTAGTATTCAGAGAGATGCCATTCTTGACTTCCCATTCTGAGACTTTGAGGCTTGTGAATGCTAAGGCATTATCTGAAATGATGGAATTAGGAGTGCCAAACCTATGAACTATGTCATCATAAAAACTCAATACGACACTTTCATTGACCTCTTTTAAAGTGATTGCCTTTGTCCATCTGGTGAAGTAATTAGTTGTAGTAATTATCCATTTATGTCCTACACTAGATGGAGGATTAATCATTCCAATAAAATCTATACCCAACTTCATGAAGGGCTGCTCTATTCTGACTGGCTATAAGGGCAAGGCTGCAAGCCTTTCTTTTCCTGCAAACACGGCACACTTGATACATTTTTTGACATAATCATGACTATCCTTAAAGATAGATGGCCAATAGTATCCAGCCCTCATGATTTTAAAAGAAGTAGTCCTAGGAGAAAAGTGACCTCTAGAAGGTCCATCATGAAATTCAAATAGGACATCAGCTATCTTTTCTGAATCTATGCATCTGAAAAGGACACCATTGTGATCCTTTCTAAAAAGAACATTATCAATCAACAAAAAAGAAATAGATTGCAACCTATAGTACCTTCTTTTTTCTGAATCCAAACCTACAGGACATTTTGCTATCCTCAAGTAATTGATCATATTAGGCAACCAACTTGTTGCCTTGGCTTGTTCTTCTATAGAATGCACCACCAGAGATGCATCCATTTTCTCTGATTTCTTTGCACTTTCATCCCTTGCCAAATGTTCACAAAGACCTCTTCCTCTAACCAGCTTGGTAGTTTGAATATCTATGCCATATTCCATCACCTTGGTGATCCAACCAGTTCTTTTCTCATTTAGGTCCTTGGAAAGCAAAAACACTTTGACACTTAGATGAGTAACTTTTAAGTGTACCTTTCTATGGGTCAATAGATATCTAAACTTTTTAAGGCTCTTTATCATAGCAAGTACATGCTTCTCTACAAAAGAGTATCTCTGTTCATACTCTTCCAAACCTTTTCTTAAGAAAGCAATAGGCTGCTCCAATCCATCTAAATTTTCTTGAGTCAGCATTGCAAATATGCAATCATGACCTCCATAAGCATAAAGGATAAAATCCTTACTAAAATTTGGGTTTAGGAGAGTAGGGGCCTCTGTTAGAGCCTCTTTGATAGCTTGGAATTTGACTTTCCCTTCCTTGGTCCAACTAAAAGCTGAACTCCTCTTCAACATGGCTGTCAAGGGCTTGAGTAAATTTGCAATGTTAGGCAAGAATCTCCTAACAAAATTAATCTTTCCTATGAAAGATTGGAGACTTTTCTTATGATGTGGTAGGGGTAGCTCTAGGATAGCTACAATTCTCTTAGGATCCACTATGATTCCTTCTTTGGATACTACATATCCCAATAGCTTTCCTTCATGAACTACAAACACACATTTCTTGGGATTAAGAGATATCCAAAATTCTCTACACCTTTCAAAAATCTTTCTCAAATGTTTGATATGATCTACTACATGCTTTGAATAGATAGTTATATCATCCAAGTAGACCAACACAAATTTGTACATTAGGCTCTTAAAGCCATATCCATTGCCTTTTGAAATGTAGCACCTACATTTGAAAAACCAAAGGGCATCTTTTGATAAGCCATGGTTCCCCACTTGGTTGTAAATGCAGTCTTATATTGATCCTCTTCATTTACCAGGATCTGATTGTATCCTGAATAGCCATCCAATAATGAAAATCCCTTGGATCCAGAGACACATTGTAAGATTTTTTCCATAGAGGTTAGTGGATGGTGGTCCTTTAATGAGGCCTTTTTAAGATCCCTGAAGTCAACACATAACCTCAGTTCCCCATTCTTCTTCCAGAGAGGAACAAGGTTGGAAACCCAACTAGTATGTTTAATGGGGTAGATGATACCACTTTCTATCAATTTGAGCACTTCTTTATGCATAAGTGGCTCAAGCTTGGGATTAACAGGCCTTTGCTTTTGCCTCACTGGTTTGGCATTTGGTTCTAATTCAATAGTGTGCTAAGGGCTAGATCAAAACCTTTGAGATCCTCATATTGCCATGTAAAAACATCACTGAATTCTTTGAATAATTGAGTATAAGCTTGCTTTTCAAATTCAGTATTTACCTTTCCAAATTGTAGGCTCTTACCTGGTTCCAACTCTAATTCAACAAAATGTTCTTGTTGAACTACCAGGCCATCTTTGTTTTTCTTGACTTCATCATCGTTGTTGAAGATAGTCTCCAAAGTAACAAGACCTCTAGGCATCTTATTAGACTTGAGTTGTATCACTTGATCACCATAGCTTTGTGATAGCCTATCTTGATTGTGTTTTGAAAAAACATTTTCTTCAAACAAGAATTGCAGAATTTGTTCATCATTGTCAAACACCTGCCAATTGACATCATTATCAGGAATAGAGGGTCTGAAAATCACTTTGATATGTTGTTGATCCACTTCTTTTGAAATGCTATTTGGGATGTCATATTGGGATCCAACAATAGCTAACCTATCTGCATTTTGATTTAACTTTCTAGGGATGGCAACAATATTGAAAGCATGGAAATCTTCAATTATATCCCAAACTCTATGCATGTATGCTTTCATGGTGTCATTCTTGGTTGCACTTATCCCTCTCACTTGGATGACAACTAAATCATTGTCACCTTAAACTTTTAAGGCCTTAAGCCCTCTTTTTCTAGCCCATTCTAGTCCATTGACTAGACTTTCATACTCTGTAGTGTTGCTAGTGCAAGAGAAACTGAATCTAAAGGCAGTATAATACCTTTCTCCTCTTGGGGACAATAGCATAGCACCATGACCAGAACCATGTCTACTTCTAGATCCATCAAAAAATAGTTCCCAAACCTGATTGCTCCGATCTTCTGAATCAGTATCCTCTTTGAGAAGGCTTGGCTCTATAGCATCACTTTCTTGTATTAAATAACTTCCCAAACCAAAATCCCAAATTAGATTTTCTTGGGCCTCTAAAGCTCTTTCATCTAGAAGAATGTTAGGGATACTTTCTATCTTTGTGCTTGCTTCACTAATGGCTTGGAAGTCACTGTCATCAAATATAGGGCAATTTACATTGATGGTATTGAACACATGTGGCTCTATATGATGTGCTACTAATGGTTCTAACTTAATGGTGACCTTGGTCCCATACCTTGTATGAAATAACATGTGAGACCAATCAGAAGATAGATAGCCTCCTATCTTGGCTGTAAACTCCCTTGATAGACATATAGAAAATAATGCAGGGAGATCTATGATATATATATTGAGGATTGAAAAATTAGGACTAGCATGCAGGATTAGACTAGTATCCTTAGCCACACCTATAGTATTGACTGAGGATCCATCAAGTTGGGTGACCTTCTTTTGGAAGGGCTCATATTTTAGTTCTAATTGGTCAGCTACTTTCTTGGACATTACAGTGCTAGTAGCTCCACTATCTACCATATAATTATGTACTAAAGATTTTCCAATGATTAAAGATACATAAAAGGGAGGTGGCTTTGAGTTCCTACCTTGTGTGGCATTGGCATTGGAGTTGCTACTTGGAGCCTCATTTCCTTGATCAATGTTAACCAACACTGGCCTTGTAGCTTCTTTTGTAGGTTGAGGAGTTGTCACCTCTGACATAGACTTCTTCAAAATTTCAAGCTATCCTAGAATAGACAGGGAGTCCCACATGGACATGGTGACATTCACCTTCTTCATGTTGTCTACAATATTAAAAGGTGTCACAGTGTGTACTCTTTGTTGTGTCTTCACAATGATGGGCTCCACCTCTTTGGAATGATGACCTTCTTTTCTTGTAATGATAGGAGTCTCCTTAGGTGTGATGGGAGTAGCCCACTGTAGTGGCTCTACAGATGTAGTGGCTTTAGCATTGGAGTTTCCTCTCTCCATGTCCTGAGCTCTTCATTTTGCTCTTGTATAGGTGACAAAAGAAACCTCATCATTGACTCCATTAAAGTCATCTTGCTCCCAATTAAAGAGAGCGGTCTCATTCTCTTGTGATTCTTGTTGAGGCACTGACCCACTGGATGAGACCTCAGATTGAGCTTGTGAGGCATTTTGAACCATTAGAGCTTGGTTCATCCATCCATTTGAACATGTAGCCTGATTATGAGGCTGATTACAAGGAAAACACCATTCATTATCCATAGCCAAATTATTTTGACTAGGAACCATATCCCTCACTGGATTAGGAGGTGCAGGGTTATATGGTTGAAATGGTCTTTGATTTAAACTTTGTCTTTGTCCTTGATAGCCTCCTTGGTATGGTGGCCTATTTTGTTAATAAGGCTATCCTTGATTCTGATATTATTGATTAGGACCTTGGCCTTGTGTTTGAAATGGTGGTCTGATTCCTTGACCTTGCTTCTTTAGATTTGTGACCTCTTTAGTCAAGGTCTGCAACAAGTTGGTCATTTCTTACTGATTGCTTTGCTGACTATTCTTTATCTCTTGTAGCTCTTGAGAGAAGCTTGTTGTTAACTCTTGGCCACTAGTACTAACTTGAGGTGCCAATATGATGGGAATAGGGGTAAATGGGGGTACTTGGGTAGGTGCAATGGGTTGAAGGTTAGGAAAAATGGGCATTGGAGTCTTTCTAGCAATCATGCCTACTTGGATTAAATAATTTTCAAGCCTGACAACTATGTCAAAAGCTTGGGGTAGAGAAGTACCACCCATAGACTGGATCATGACATAAATTTGACCATTTAGACTTTGTAAATAGTATAGGAAAGCATGGTCAATTGATGGTCTCACTGAGACTAGGATTCTATTCCATGTTTTAAGGAATCTACTATTGTAATCTATCATTTTCTCTTGAGGGTCTCTCCTAATAGTTGTTAACTATTCAACTAGAGACAAATTATCTGATTTATCCTCAAAATGTTTACTTAATGCATCCCCTAACTCATCCCATGATGTAATAGAACCAACAGTTAGAGTTCTAAACCATTCTAGAGCCTTACCTTTTAGAGAGGCTACTAATAACTTTGTGGCCACATCTTCTTGAGTGATGTTGTGTATGCTGCAGATGGTGGTCACATCTCTGATGTGTTCAAAAGTAGTTGTCTACCCATCACCTATGAAATCAGGTATACTCTTAAGTGCTAGTAAAGGCACATCATGATGTTGAGGAAAGGCCAATGGACTACCTTGGTTGAATGGTGCAAAAGAAAACTGTCTTGCCATTGTAGGTACTGGAATCTGAAGATTGACAACTATATGAGCTGTATTTGCTGCTTGATTGGAATCTTCTCCTAGATCTCTGGTTAGAGATCTGCCTCTTCTTTTGGAATGAAAGGGACAAGGTCTCCTTTCTAAGGTATTAGGAGGTGTAGACTAAAATCTTCTTGCAGGAGATGCTTTTTGAGTTGACCTACCTTTTGTGACTTCCTTTGAGGGCAAATCTAAAAATTGGGTAGGCTTTGAGCTCCTAGTCTCAATCTTTCTCATAAAACTTTGAAAACAAGGTAACCTCTGATCTTTGAACAGTGGAGTCCTCCAGATATACTTGATAGAATGGCTTCTAAAATCCTACACGATGCAATCTGCATATAAGAGATAGCATATCTTTGAATTTGAATAACTTCTTTAGTCCCACCGGGCATGCCATAATTATTATACACTGGCACCAAGGTGGGGAATCCTTGAGCTTAAAGCCTGTACTGATATTTCTTGTGTATTGAACTTCTTTAATCCCTCTGCAGATGAGCCAATAGCAACACCTTTGAACATTAATCTGATCTTTTACTAGTCCCACCGGGGTGTGCCAAAATTGTTATACACTAAGTTTGCACCTTTGTCTCAAGCTCTCTTGGTCTTGATAACTCAGTATAACATGGAAATCATCTCTAGGTTGTCGGCCCTTTGCCTAACTAAGATCAAACCTCTAGGCTCTAGGCTGGTTCCTCTTGGATAATCACCCTAATTTGCTTTTAGACATGAAAGTAAAACTTTTGGAGGGAAAAGGATAGAAGGAATGCTTGTAAGGGAAATGACTTGAAAGCAAACTACCTACTAGGTGATGCACCAAAACTAGGGTTTGATCTCAGTATGTAAGAATGAAATCAATGAAAATCCTTGGTCTAGTAGGTCACAACTTACTGATAGGCTTGCATAAGTATTTCATAAGAGGGCCTGAGAATAAAACCCAATTTATGACCTACAAACAGACATTCACTTCTACAACTTGGTGTAGGATTGAGACAAGACTATTAAGGGGGTGGAGGTATAGCCACAAGAACATCTAAATCAGATCAAACACAATAACACACAAAATTATAGAAAGTAAGAGGGATCAGGAACCCTAAATTAATCACTAAAAATATGCATATACTTTGATCCAATAAGAGATAATCTAACAAGGAAGCATAGGGACATGAAGGATTGTCACAAAATACCTCTACAATATTTGAATCATCAATGGGAGAAATAAAATTGTATGAGCAAAGGGTAGAAATGATACCACAAATGGCCTTTAAGAAAAAGGTCAATTTTCTTATACAAATTGTCCAACAACTTAGCCCTAAGGCTCCAAAACAATATATATATACTCTTTTGCACATACGCAAGAGTCAAAAAACCTAACTAGGGTTACAAGAAATTTATAATAGAATAACCAAACACTAAAACTATCATTTATGATCATAAATATATCTCTGCAAAACATGGCCAATCAGATGTTCATGCCTGTACTATGTTGCCTGCATACAAGTAACCCGGATTTACCCACCCTACTGCACAAAAGTCTTGCCATGAATGCAAGAATGGTACCTCACAGGGATAGGACTTGACCCATGATGGCTGCCCATGCCTTCTCATCATCTTCCTTAACTGCAAATGTCCTGCAGACATTAATCTCCTTGAGCTACCTCATCGTTGTATCCCATTAAATCAAAAACTAGCAAAAACCCTTTGCAAACATATTCAAATTTGAATACCAATGGCTAGCCGGTCATATTAAAACATGACCATTGATATTTCTTCCTTCCCAGCAAATGAGCAGCTTAGATTAACCCAGCAATAGTTTATAAAACCCTTGAATGGTCAAAAATCCATCTCGGCATGTTTGGACCAATGAGAATTGAGCCTTTCTGCATGTCGCATATTTGGACCCACCTTGAGCCTTCTTCCTTTAAGTCATTCAGCGACTACCCAACTGAAGACCTCCTCTAAGTCATAGAATCCTTTCTTCATCTTCCAATTTATTTAGAGATTCAGCGAACAAAGCATTTCTGAATCACTAAGTTGTTTGGAGCACCGCCAAATCATTTCGTGAATGAGCGAACATGTGAAACTCATCGGGACCACCAAATACTCTATCAAACCTGGGCCAGCCTTGCCACTTGGCAATCTTTCATTTGCTCTAGCTGCTTCATAGGCACACACCTCAGCAAATCCTCTAACATGGACCCACAAAAGATAAGATCCTAATCTAACGATGGGCGTAAGATCTCAGAGCCCCAGAATATTCCTTATGCTCACACACCACCGTAGATCTCTTTTAACCGGAACCCCCTCTGACACACTGGACCCATTGGAAATCTTTGTCAGCACCACGCTGACCAATTATATTTGAGCAAGTCAGCATACCTGACAGACGGACCCATGATCTGCAGAAAGAACATCAGAGGATTGTCGCTAAACTGCTGACTTAAAAAGGGTGCATTTTATCCCAGCGGCGTAAGTGAAAACCACAAGATCCTATTGTACTTTAACCTTTTGAAAGGGATCAGGAGCCACTGACATGTTCCAGTTCATCACTATGTCGACCAATCAGATGCAAGAACGTCAGAAAGAAAGGACCCACCAAATGAAGCTCTGACGACAAATCAAGATCGACGGTCAGTGCATGATTTGATGCTTGACACAAACCTATGAGAACACACGCTAGCCATAGATCTTGCTAATTGGGACCCTCAGTTATCTAAGACTGCCAAAAATTTTAAGTGACCACGTGACTGAAAGGAAGCTAACCTCCCGCTGAATCACTGACTGTTATGGACTTAACCGTCGAACTCTAGGCTATTACGTGAACAAGGCATTCACAGAATTGCTGAATAAAAGATAACGCTGCTAGAGAACTTAGGGGCCACGCGACTAAAGAGAAGCTAATGTTCACCAAGTCACAGGATATTTTGGGGTGACCGGGAAACAATCAGCAATTATGAGAATCGTTGTATTCGCTAAGTCATGAGAAAAAAGACAACCGCTAGAAAGAAAAGGAGAACTGGCAACTGGGCCAAAAGAATTAAAATGCACATGCTGAAAAGAGGACTTAAGTGGCCAAGATAAAGTAACTACAAATTAGAACAAAGGCTTAGGTTTTTCAAGGGTTTTGGCATAATGGCTAGTTTTATGAATTTTTTTTGACCTGCATACTAGGAACTTAAATAATTTGCGGAGGCTAGGAAACAAAACATGAGACTGTAAAATTTTGCAGACTATTTTGGTAGGGGTCAAAACAGGGACCAGGGAATAGGTTTTAGCCAAATTTGTAGAATAGGAAATTTAGGGCAATAGGGAACAAGATGTAAATATCGATGTAAAGGCTTAGAGCCTGAAAATTTATTGTAACTTATTGTTGAATAATACATTGTCTTGATGGTTTTGGGGTGTGGGGGTTTTTGAAAGGTTTTTCCCAACATATATCTGAGTTTCCTAGTTTGTCTCATTAGCTTCTAGTTTTATGGTTCTAGAATATTAAATTTGTATGTTATAATGTTGCTGAAATTTCTTGGATCTAAAAATTACAATAACTTTCCTTTAAGGTTTTAATAGTTGGAAATTAAAACTATGTATGTTTTCGCTTTTCTAACATAGTAGTATGTATTTGTAGTAGTTTATTAGTAAGTGATTGAAGAAATCATTGGATATAGGATGTGCATACTAATCTTAGATGGCTTTCTGGGATGCCCTCATTTCCCTTCAATATTACTCTCAATTGTTGTGTTTACATATACATGTTTATTGAGATGTGGAACAATTATAGGTTGCATTGACCAACTATTTGGAGCTTAACATTAAGAAAAACAAACTAACCCAAAGAACACCAAATAATGCTTCAATACCATGATAGGCTCAAAAACAAGTAATTTTTAGATAGTAATATTCATTACTACTTTATTTTCTCAACATTGTTGATATAGGATTTTTTTCTTATTCAAACGTTTGTTTTGGATGGTAAAAAATAGTGAATCACTTGACATGATGAATAGAAAATGACATAAAGAAATGATTGAATAGAAAAGAGAAGAAGACATTAAGATTGAGAGACATCATGCCATGAAATCTATTACCACCTACATTCATATCTTTATATCTTTCTCATATAGAGGTTGAAAAAAGAATAATAAAAAACTTGTTGAGCTTAGCTATCAATGGAAATATTTTATATCTAGATCTTAAAATACTTAATTCTCCAATATGAACAAATAAAATGGTAGTAAGTTCTATTGTTTCAATTATTGTGGATCACAAAGAACAATCAACTTGAATTCAATAGAATAAGGGGAAAAAAATAAAAATGCAAGTTGTAGATAACCTAATTAAATGTTTGAGAACCTAATAACAAGAATTTTTCTATGAAGAAGATGAATAAGAAGAAAATATTTAGAAATATAAATACTTGATAACTATACGGATTCAAATTATGTATAGATTTATATGCTTACCACTAAATTGAACCTTTGAAAAGTTGTTTCCAGTCTACTAGATGAGGTTGTCATTTATCACAGGAGAATATTTAAGTGAACTTGGAGAAGGTAGTTGGAAAATTGAATTCATATAAAAAAGGTGTAGCAGATGGAATCCATGCCTGATAG